>JAHREE010000509.1:129279-161168 GCA_033628505.1 Tringa tobata
GTAATCATATTTCATATGTTAAAACCTCAACATTATTTTATTTTTCACACACTAGTGTCAAGAAATAAATCATAAAAGGAGTAAGTATTTTCAGTGTTTCATACATAATCCAAGGAACTCTAGGTCAAATCTAAAAAATGCAGTTGTTTCAAGAGAAAATAGGGAATGAAAATCTGTTTCTAATATTTGATACTTGAGAATTATGATTCCACCTAAAAACATGTCTAAATAATTCCTTCTCATTTTTAACAGAAAGGCCACAGCCACAGAAAAAAATGATCTGTATTATGGATATGTCAGAGAAATGGGAGACGTCCTGAGCCCTTTAGGCATCGTCCTTAACAAGAACTCCCTGGATGATTAAATCTATTAGATCACATCCTTACTCACTAAAGGCAAGAAATTTTTGCTATTACATTTTATTTTTAACAATGCACCTATTTGTAAAAAGGAAACATCTTTTGTATAACTCCATTAGTTTCTACAAAATTACGCTAATACAAATATGGTCTAGGATCAACTTCATGGGAGTTTGAATGCAGACACTTTGCATCAAAGTAATACTTTCAGAAAGTGGTAAGACTCCTAGACATTTTCCAAGGGCAAACCCATAAAACTAAAAAATATTTTATGTTACAGTCTTTAAAGTCTCAACTCTTAAAATGTCAAACTACGCCAGACACTAAAGCAGGTTATATGTGAGTCTCTTGCACACAGGTTATGCACTGAAAATAAGGTGCATTTGGACGCTGAACTGTCTGCACGTCCAGCAATGATGTGTGAAATCTCCTTGTTGAGATCATATCCAATGCAAGATCATTACTTCATTAAAAGCTTCCCCTAAGAACAAAGGAACAACCATTCAATCCACAGAAGTGGTTGGATAAAAAGCTGGAGGAATGGCACAGTATTTTCTACTTCAAATGCATATTGACAAATCAAAGGGCAGGCCTTATTAAAGGAAAGCACTGCTTTTCAAAAAGATGTAAGAAAGAAATTTTTTATGGTGAGAACATTCATTGGAACAACCTCCTCAGGGACATGGTAGAGTCCTCATCGCTGGAGGTTTTCAATATGTGACTGGAGAGGGTGCTAGACAATCTCATCTAGGCTCTGTTTCCCATGAAATATTGGACCAAATGATCTTTCGAGGTCCCCTCCAACGTGAGCTATTCTGTGATTCTATAATAAAAAGCATGTAAAAAAAGCTAGTAGTGTGATCAGGGAAACAGAGAGCCTGTCACACAACAGAGGATTTAGAAAATATATGGCATCTAATGTAGCAAAATGCAGGCTGAAAGGAGATATGAGCGTTTCTCCTAAATCTGTCAATGAGAAAAATCACCCAAAAAAGGTGAACAACTATTTAAGTTAAAGTATAAGGATCACAGCTACAAACTGATATTGATTTTTCACGAATTTAAATTACATAGTAGAAAACCATAATCAACAGAGAGCAGTGGGATTCTGGGATAATCTACCATCTGGAATGGTTAGGATGAAATCTCACTGACTCTGAAAAGTAGTTTTTACAGTAATAGTTGCAGAAAGTCAAACTTTACATTTTGGAGTTTGGAGTGTAGGACGACAGACAGTGAGAATTTTGGTTATCATCAACAGAGACTGAAATTATTAGTAAAGCCCTTTCTAGTCATGCATTTTTGAGATTTCCTTTTTTTTTTTAATTTTATTTTAAAAAGTTCAACCAAGCAAATGTTTTATTGAAAAGTCTGGAAGCATAACCAGCATGAAAATATACTACTACTACTACTACTGTTGCTACTACTACTACTACTAGATGAATAGAGCAGTTCAACAATTTTACAAGCAATTTGGCAAATTCTTCTGATCACTGAGGTTTGGTTTGATGCTTTTTCTTTTTTTTTCTTTTTTTTTTCTTTTTTTTAGAACAGTATGCTATGAAATTTGGATGCAAGTGAACAAAAAGAAATATCTGCACATGTTTGTGTTATTTATGATTTCTTTTCTTCAGAGAGCTTCATACCAACATCAGTGATACAGCTATTTGACAGAAGACACAGGATTTAGTTGCCTAGATGTAGCTTTCTTCTGCTATTTTGAGATGTTTGGGGAGTTAAAGACATCTGTGAAGGATAAATGTCTTGGTGAGTCTTGGGGTTCAAAATATTAATAGATGTCTATATTTAGGCAATTGTGTTGGAGCACTTGTCTAGATGTAATTTTGATGTGTTATCAATCTTAAAGTCAAACACCACAGAATCATTAAATAATTTAGTTTGGAAGGAACCTCTAGAGGTCATCATGTCCAGCCCTCTGCTCAAAGCAGGTCCAATTAGATTAATTTGCTCAGGACTTGGCTTAGTAGAGCTTTAAGTATATCCAAGCATATTGTTTCCACAACCACACTGGGAAACCTGGCCCAGTTTTCAACCACCCTCATGATAAAAAAAAAAAAAAGTAATAATAGTAAAAAAAATCTAATCAGCATTTGGAGACTGGAGAGGTCTGTGGCCTCTTCTTCAATCATTGACCACTGACTGCCTTGTCCATAGCCTCCCATTAGGTACCTGTAGACAGCACTAAATTCCCCTTACTCTTTTCCTCTTAAGGGTGAAGAGACCCAGTTCTCCCAGACTCTTCATGTACGACCTGCACCAGTCTCTTAATCATCTTGCTGGCTCTCAGTTGGACACGGTCTACTATATGTCACTGTCTTTCTTGTACTGGGGACCAAATGTGACAACACAGTCAGGGAAACAAAACTTAATTCCTTATTCACCAATCTTATTAAATTACCTAAAAGAGTATTATAATTTGTTTCAGATTAAAATGCATCCAAAATACTATATGAAGGTAAAAATTAGATTATCTACTGCTACTTTCTGTGTACTTATGTATTCATTAGATCTTTTCACAGAAGTACTCATCATCTCTCATGAGCTTCTTAAATCTGCATAAATGAATTGTGATAGTATTGGGTATTATTGAGAGGATGACAATTTTCATACAATAAAATGCCAGCTTTGTATTTGCAACATATATCAGCAGCCTGGATAGATAGAAGAAAATATTTTTCCAAAAATCAAGATTACATTTATGATTGAATTATCACTGCACGAAGTATTATTCATAATAAAGAAGTCTCCTCAAATGTTAGAATCCAGGAAAAAGTGGAGAAAAGAACTATTACCTCTTGTAAAACTGTAAATAGTGCTTCAAAGAGAAGACATCCACAGTAGTCTGGAATTCAACTGACACCTAGGAATATTGGAGTATGTGTGTAGGATCATCTGCTCTTGCGTTAAATGTATTGTGCATACTGTAGCCACAAAGAAATCATGCGGCTTCAGATTATAATGGATTTGCACAGGGAGGAAGAGAGAGGGTACAGGAAATCCCACTATCAGCATTAATTCTGGCTTTTCCAGATTTTGAAGCCTTAATCATTCTTTTAATACAGTTTGTGGGTGCATACATAGTAGGCGCATAAGGAAAGAATAAAGTCCTCAGTCGTGCAAGGGATACAATAAACTATTCTGCTTCTACAAAATTCCACTGACCTCCGCAGGATGAATTCTTTCGGCTGAGGTTGTCCCTCAAAAACATACTTAACTTTCTGGCTACAGTACTAATCTAAAACAAATGAATGGAATACTGGAGATTAATCTAGAAGCATTAAAGAAGAGAATCTCATCTCCCAGATGTTTCAGTTTTATAAATCTGCATCCAAATGATTTGTTTTACATCTCTGGCTGTTCAGGGTTAAGCTATTACTAACTCCATGGGGTCAGGAGGGGAAGGAGGACACCCATAACTTAACTATCGTGTCTTCTGCAAACCACCCTGCATCCCTGTGGGATTTCATGTCATATTTTTATTTTTTAAGCACTCAGTAGTCTAAGCCTAGGATACCAAAATATGAGACAACTTCAGAACAAGGGGAGAACAGACACATTAGAATTGTCTAGTACAAGGGTTAGAATTATTTGTACAGGAGAGAAAGCTTTCTTGACAGCCAGTTTAAGACTGCTGAACAAATTTCAATAGGAATTAAGAACAAACATATAGCAGAGAGTACACGTATTCAATTATTTAAAAAAATCCCCGTATGATTTGCCTTTTCAGAGAAAAATACAGAGAGGCTTGCATGTGGGAGATACTAGTCACACAAGCCGTAGTGTGGGCCTGAATAGAAAACCGTGCCCCCCGACAAGATGATTGTACAAAAACTGTGCAAGATGAGGCTTACTGATTTTACTTGTGCTACAGCAGGAGATCTTCCAGGATTTTCTTTCAACCCGTTCTAATTCTCAAATGCCCCTTGAAATTTTTGTTTAAAGATGAAAAGCTTCAGAGTGGATTCTTCCATTCCTGTTAAGAACAGCATTTTTTTTTTTATTTTTTTTTTTAACATCAGTATCTAGCTGTTTGAGAGGATGTCATTACTGCAGACGAATTTATAAAGCCACATCAAAACCAAGGATGCATGAACAGCACCTGGGTACCTCCCACTGATAAAAAGCCTCGGATGCCAGCACAAAGAGCTCTCTTTCCAAGCGAGATGCTGAACATACCTGTTCCCACAGTCAGCACAGGGACAGCTATTGTTTCATTTATACCTGCAGGCCTGAGAAACCTCTTCCTGCATTTGTGATTTTCAGGACTTACAGCCTGAGTGAAAAGAATAACAGGATTTACAGGTCAAACAAAAGGAATAACTTATGAAGTGCACATAGTTATAAGAAAATACAGCACATCTATGTAGGCAAAATTTTCCTTAGTGTAAATGTATTAAAGCAAATATATTTGTAAGGAATTAAAGCACTGCTTTTGCTTGGCATTCTCTTGTTTGGGTTTCTGCTTTCCTTTCTTATTGTGACTGTTCTGGTTTTTTTTTTGTTGTTTTTTTTTTTTTTGTAGTGATGTCTTATTCTACATTTATTTCTCTTAACAGATTCTAAAGTGAAATCAAATTAAAATATTCTTGATTAATTCACTGAAAAGAAATAGAATGGACAAATGGTATTAGAAAGATTAATTGTACATCTGGACTCTAATAGCCATATGGGAACTTTTCTATCCAAGAGACTAAAATTCTCATGTATATAACTATTATATACTCGTTTTCCAACAAATGCAGAACACGGATGCCGTTATTTCCAGATAAATCTTTCAGGGGACATTGTTAATTTCTTTTAAATAATTCAATAGAATATTAATAATTCCACCACTCCTTAGATTCATAACTCTGTTTAAATTAGCTATCCTTATAAGCAAAGTATTCAGGACTAAATTTTACTGTAGGAAAAACTCAAACACAAGTTTAGAAGTAGTCTGGAGTCTGAACTTAAATCTAAATGATGAATAGTTCAGAAAATGTAGCATTTGAACTAGGACTTGAATGTTAATTTTTGCCTCTTGCTGGTAAAGCCTGCACAAATTCTATGATATAAAGAATTAATGAAGGCTCCATAATTTTCTATAATTTATAGAGGCAAAGCTGCTGAATACAACTCCCAGTGAAACTGGTTGAATTGACATCTTTGAAACTTGATAACCATTCATCACAAATAGAAATCTTTAATGTGACTGTATGAAGGGAAAAAAAAAAAGGCGGCTTAAATTGTAAATGCTAGCAGGCAGCAGAAAATTGTGGACCTGGGTGTCGGTAAATATCTCGAGCAGAAGCCTGCAAGTTGTTAGCTGCAGTAGTTGTGTGGCCTTATTGTAAATTTTGATAACACCTGGACCAAATAAAAGTTATGAGTCTTGAATTTTCCATCTAATGGATAGACACGAGAGACCATCACTCATTGGATCACCTGTTGTGCTTCTGCACAAAGGCTTTTTAGACTGGGAGAACTGGTGAGGTGGACATTCAAAGAGAAGAGCTTGTGCTGAAAAGCATGAGCTCCTGAAAACAAAAAGTGATGGTGTAAAGAAGGAGGCTGGTAAAGAAGGTGGCGAAGATCTTGGCTGGAGAAAAGATCCTGAAGTGTGGGAAGAGCCTGGAGATCAGAGACGTGTGGAAACAAATGCCAGGGGAGGCACAGGGACCATGGTCGGTACTGTCCAAGATAACTTCAAGCAGTTTCTCAGCATGAAACATCATGACTTTCTACTTGAGCTTCCCACAAAATCAAAACATGGTAAATGTAGTGCTGACGGGGTGAAGGTGGGCAAGTGTGTGGGATAACCAAGTATAGTGAGAGCCCTAATATGCTTGTCCTTAAATAAATCCCATTATCCAGATCCACTATGGGCTGTCATTTACACAGTCACCAATGACAGTGGCTTGACTGGCACCAAAGACATCACTTTGAAGAGACTAAAAATATGTGACTTGTCTTGACAGAAAATGTCACTTTACTTACAATAAATGTGGAGTAGACTACATGGCAAAATTACGTCTATAAGCCTATATCAAGCTGACTAGAGAAGTAATCTTTGCAAGGTTTTGGAGATTGTGTCACATGAGACACATTCATTCCCATACTGATGAAACAGACCATCCAGAATACAGCTGCTTATCACCAAAAATTGGTCATAAACCATCCTGCCATTTTTACTGCTGTCATCATTGGTATTGATGTGTATTACCGCATGTTTGGATCATAGAATCAAAGAATCATAGAATTGTTTGGATTGGAAGAGACTTTTAAAGATCATCTAGTCCAAACCCCCACCATAGGTGGATGTCTTACAGTAGATCGGGTTTCTCAAAGCCCAGTCCAACCTGACCTTGAACACTTCCAATGATGAGGCCCCCACAGCTTCTCTGGGTAACCTGTTCCTGTGTCTCACCACCCTCATTGTAAAAAATTTCTTCCTTATATCTCATCTCAACCTGCCCTCTTCCAGTTTAAAACGATTGCCCGTTGTCTTGTTTCTACAGGCCTTGGAAAAAGGCTCTATCTGTCTGTCTTGTAAACACCATTTAAATATCAAAAGGTGACAATAAGGTTCCGATGGATGTACTTCTCTTATTGTCCTCCGGAGCATCTGGAAGGGATAAAGTGCTCTGGGAATTCTTATCTCACTCCGATCTCAGTATTACTTCAGAACAGAAGTAAGGAGTCCTACTCTACTTGTGATGGACCCATAGAGGCAGACCCTTGTGATAGATTAGTGCTGCTGTGTACTAAATAAGGCAAGTTCCGTGACATTTCACTGTATTGGCAGAGCTGTTTGTGAACCAATTTCTTGTTCTCTGTGTTTTGTGTTTCCATCACTGAAAGAATTGTTGACATAAGGAAGTTCATCTTTATATTTGGGAATGTCATTAAATTCTCAAATAAATAGTGTAGCAGAAGAGACATAAATTATAAGATTTCAGAAATAATTAAAAAATAATTCTTGATATATTTTCTAATGAATCTTTACTACTTTTACTGTTTTTTTTCACTTGTACTGAATTTTGCCAACCCCAACAATTAAATTAGAGTTTTACAAGTTGTCAAATGACCACCATTGTATTTCCAGCTGTATTACTAGTTCTAATTAAACTTGAGTGCTGATAAAGTAATTATGAGAAACATAATAATTTATTAGTAATTCTATTTTAGAGGGTACTTTCATACTGAATTAATAACTTGTTCTCTTTTGGGTCCTTAAGGAGTCAAAGCGGCTAACAGTTTGAATAAACTCAGTGATTCATTGTGATTACCAGAAGAATGAAGGAGGGTGTTGAAGGACATTCTTGTTGAGTGGTTCTGAAGTGTTAGAAATGCTTATTATCACAGACAGAAATGTAGTTTATTATGTTTGAATTTCTTCTACTAGTTACATGCCAGTTGATATACAGTCGAGCAACTAACTGCACTAAAGACTTACAAACCAAAGATACCATCAGCATTGTAAATAATTTACACTTTAAGTGTAAGGTGAGAGAATGGGATATCAAAAATAAATGAGATGGTATATACTGTGTTGGTTCAAAATCCAATAAATGAATAAATTGCAGAAATATTTTAAGTACTACAGTTTTAGATCATAGAGAAATATGAAGTTCAGATGTGTATTTTTCTCTATTTGTAAAACAAAATAATTGCATTGTTTGTATTGTATTGAAATAAAAGAAGAGAACTGACTTACCATCTGTCTTTAACCCAATTATCACAGAATCACAAAATCATAGAGTAAATCAGGAGGGAATGGATTTCAGGCAACCACCTAGTCTGCCTGCCTCTTCAGATCATGGTCGTCTATGAGACCAGACCAGGTTGCTCAGGGCTTTATCCAGTCTTGTCTTGAAAACACCCAAGGACAGAGACTGCATGACCTGTCTAGGCAGCCTGTTCCACTATCTTGACTACTGTCTTCACATTGAAAAGTTTTTCCTTACATCAAATCAGGACCTCTCTCCCCACTGCTCTCCCCTGCCCCAGCCCTGGGGGAGGCACCGGGCACTGCCTGCCACTCAAGACCTAGATGGCAGCATCTTGCCCTGGAGCTCTGGAGAAAAGGAGGCTGAGGGGAGACCTTATGACTCTTTCCAACTACCTGAAAGTAGGTTGTAGCGAGTTGGGTGTCAGTCTCTTTTCCCAAGTAACGAATGATAGGACTGGAGGAAATGGCCTCAAGTTGCGCCAGGGGAGGTTTAGATTGGATATTAGGAAAAATTTCTTCACTGAAAGGGTTGTCAAGCATTGGAACAGGCTGCCCAGGGAAGTGTGTTTGAGTCACCATCCCTGAAGGCATTTAAAAGATGTGTAGATGCGGCACTTAGGGACATGGTTTAGTGGTGGACTTGATAGTGTTAGCTTAATGCTTGGACTCGATGATCTTAAAGGTCTTTTCCAACCTAAATGATTCTATGATTCTATGGTTGAGACTCTCTCTCTCCTGCCCACTGTGTATCCTTACCACGACAACTGCTTGAACACTCTGACAACTACTCTTGGTAGACCGAATATATTTTATCTGTGAAGCTTTCAAAGAGTAATCCGTGTTATTAACATAACTTTCTGGTACAGCTAAATGGATACTGCTTTCTTCTTGTATGATTAAAATAGGAGTTTTTATTAAAAAAAAAAAAAAGATTTGACCTTAGACCCAAACAATATAAGTCAGTCTTGTTTCTTCCCTTGCAGCAACAGGATAATAAATTTCTCTTCCACCCAGGAGCTCAGTGAACTGGTGTGAAGCTATGCTCAGGATATAGGCAGAAAAAATAATACCGAGAGATGAATACCCAGAAATTTAGAAAATCAAGTTAGCGTCCTCTGAGGGCAGTAGCTGCGCTATATTTAGCATGAGAAATTAAATAACCATAAGGAAAAATTGCATGTTTGGAATATAGTATTTAAAATCATGACAAGCTGAAGTACAGGTACCTAGAAATATAAATATTGCCACAAGATTTAGTACTGGGGTGGTAAAATGTTGGCGTGATTGATCTGAGATAGCTAAACAAGCAAAGAAAATGGTAATCTCTACCATCATTTATTATTGAAAAATGTTTCCCCCTCCCATTCATGAATATCAAAATAATCTGGTTTTACAGAACCACTAAGTATGGGCAACGAAGTAGTTATTTTTCACAGCACTCAAGATGTATCATCACCATTTCCTGAAACAGAGAACTTTAACAATGATGTGACAGTTTAATGCAAGACCATGGAGACCAACCGCTTTCTATGCTGTTACAAGGTGAGATAACCATGACAAAATTATTTCTGTATGTGTCTATAGGGAGCCCATTATGAGTCTATCATGCTGGCATTATAGTGTGAAATTATGATGGGAGGAAAAAAAATATTCAAATTTGTACTGCATGACAATGTTGTTTCAGCATGAGTTACTGATATATAGCAACTGAAATGCAAGCCTTTTTTCCCTGTGTTCTATTTAGAACTCTGACTAACCACAAAGTTTTGACTCACATGTAGCATAAAAGAACTTGATATAAAAGTAAATGAACAGAATTACTTGCAGTGTATTCTTCTCTATTCAGTGTAAAAATGCTGTCTTTAGGCTATATCAACATGTTTCTTTGCAAATTTACCCTCATCAGAAATTCATCTTGTACAGATAAAATACACAAACAAAAAAACATAAACAGAAATCAATTATCCATGTGCCAAATAACCTAAAAAAATAGAGTACCTGCTCCTCACTTACTCAAATCCCCATTTGCTTTCTCCAGTCCAATTATTCTTATGTACCGACTTGGAATTCTTTTATTGACAAAATAATTTTGACCTTGTTCTTTCAGGTGTACTAACATATCTATTTATGCGTATTTTTCCCAATATTTCATTATTCGCCCTTATGAACAGTGTTTTTTTTTTAATGAAAGCAGTATTTCCTTACTCACTGATAAAAGACTTTTTTTTCTTTCTTGTAAAACCTTCGCTTACCTGAAGTATTTCTTTCAATGCCAAAATATGTTTCATATTATTTCTACATTGTGAGCTTTCTTGTTCACTCCCCTGTATCTTTCCATTTACCTAGAGATTTTATTAAATTTCACCTCTTTGCATAACCTATGTTTAGCTCAATATATTTCTGTTTTCTTTGTTTAGAGAAACACTAGTCTGAACTTCCTTACTTACTTACTGAACAACTAAGAAGAAAAACGGTAAGAAGTTTGTCTGTTCAAGATAAATCTACAGGGCCCTAAAAACGTATTCAGCGTTGTTTCATACCACTTGTGCCAGGTAACAAAAGAACTGTCTGATATTGTCTGCAAGGATGCTTGTTTCCCCAGTAGGTACGGGAATAGCTGAAGAGTGTTTCAAGTGTGTTGTTCCATGGCACAAAGCATTGGAATTTGAAAATCCAAGCCTTCTGTATTCTCTTAGCTATGCAGTTAGAAATTTGTCTTTTTGAAAGTGAGCAACGTGCTGGTTAAAATATTGGACAAGCATTGTCCTTAAATACAGGCGCTTAAAACTATTACAACGACATCCCACAGGTATCCTAAACAATGTGAATTGTTCAGGCTTTGGAGGTACCTCCTTTGAGATTTAAAATTAATTTCATTTTCCAATATCTATTATATGTTATTATTGAAACTAACTAGTGGGGAAGCATGGCATGGTAAATTAAATAACCAAAAGAGATAGCTCTGTGGTCTTTTGAGTATCAAGGAGAAAAGGATCACTTGAATGCTAATACAGGTTTGGGATGTGACAGATGAAACTTAGCATATTACTGATCACACGTATTCCACAACTAACTTTTCCCTTAGGTTTAGCATTTTAGGTGAATTCTTCATAAAATGTACAATCCACAATGGAAATAAAAAAAGTTTACAGATTGTAACCAGTTTTAGCCTTTCCAAACTGAACACAGGTTCCTATCAGTTGCTGAAATATTTCTGAGCTTTATGGGTTATTAATTCAATTACACTTATACTACTTTTTGATGTAAAAAATAATAAACAAATCAAAGGTGATCCCAGGTCTTAGAAAGACAGTAGGTGTTTCTCCAGGAAAATGTTGTGGGAATCAGCTAATTTTAGAAGCAGCATAAGTCACAGGAACATATAACTGGCAGGAACTTCTGAAGTCACTGGATCAGTCATCTCCTCCTTTCTCACTCCTGAAAGCTGCAGATCACAAAATAAATGCTTCTTTCAGAAGAGTTAACATTTTCTTCGCATCCTCCTCAGAAATCTTTTTGGTACGCTGTCATAAAATTAAGACTTGTGCCAAAAAAATTAAAGATCAAGACATTGACTGAAGTCATAGTCACAGTAACAGCAGAGTATTTGTTAGATAAAGCTTCCAGATTATTTTAGGACCTGAGAATGGCCTATGCTACAGAGGTAGGCTGAAAATATGCAATATTTATAAAAGAACTCCACAGGGAAGAAATCTTGAGTGTAATTAATAAACTAAGGTACTTAGGTATGTGACCTGTGGTGTTACTTTCAGTAAAAGTAAATGAAAGGTACCTGTGGGAGTTATTCTCCACCTACTTTGTCAGGGGAAGTCAGGTGTTTAACGGCAATTAGCATTCTGAAAATCAGGCAACCTATGTCCTTAAGGTGCTTTGTTAACTATCTCCTTAAAGACAGAAAATGAGAAAAGAGCCGTTCTGCACTTTCTTGCACTTGAGACTTCATTTAAACCTTTTTCAATAAGGTAAATTCATGCAGTTAAACTTAATATTAAGACTGTTAGAACCAACGAGGATCAGTTTTGCGGAATGTAGCTAATGTATATTATCCACATGCTTTTAAGATCAGAAAAATTTATTTTGAGAATGTTCACAAATGGGGTACTGAAAATAAATTAAATATTTAAAAAGCAAATAAAGTCTGAGGTAATGTCAGGAACTAGAAACCATCCAAATGGAAACACCAGTGAGGCCCCGGCGGGCATACTGCTTCTTTCAGAAGGGGTTTGGTCCAGATTAAATGTCACTTCGTGCTACTGTTCTTCTCAAAAGCCAGTGTCAGTCTGATAGGCACACATAGTGGAAAAAAAACCTATGAGATATGGAGATCTGCTACAGTTCCTTCACATTTCCATAATCTAATGGGATGTAGGAATTCAGTTTTGTTGTATAAGGACATAAACTCCTTACAGGGAGCTGATTTCCATGAGCATAAAGTTTATATTTCTGATTCTTATTTTTTTTTTAAAAGAGTGTATACTACAAATGACTTTTAACACATATATTTCAATAACCTTCTCTTGTGATGCCAGGTCTATTATACAGTCTTTTTGCACCTACTGAAACAAAACACGAGAACTTACTATTTTCAATGAACTTTTTCCCAAAAGCTGTATTTTTTTCATAGAATCATACAATCATCTAGGTTGGAAAAGACCCATGGGATCATTGAGTCCAACCATCTACCCTACTCTACAAAGTTCTCCCCTACACCACATCTAAACGACTCTTAAACTCATCCAAGGATGGCGATTCAACCCCCTCCCTGGACAGCCTATTCCAGTGTCTGACCACTCTTTCTGTGAAGAATTTCTTTCTAAGAAGAAATCATTCAAAGAAAAAAATTATTTCTAAGGAATCAAATCTAAATGCCCATCTCTGATACTCCTACCACAAACTTGAGGACAGTTGTGACTATAGGATTGCTGCTTTGTTCATCTCAGTAATCCATGCCAGCAACAACTGCTTAAAAAAGTAACTGACGAAGAATACAATATTAGCTTAAATTGCTCTTGAACAGTTGTTAGAAATAGTGTTTGTAGAGGTGGAATTTCTTTGCTTAGAAATTAACAACACAGATTCTCTCACCCACCATGCACATCCTTTCTTTTCAGCAACGATTTAATGCTTTTTTGAACAGAACTAGTCCAAGGCAATTAAAAAGCTAATAAATAGTCACAGTGGAGGGTAAATTGCCTTTCCTCTTCTCGAGAAAGGTGTGTGTAGCTATAAGATAACATGTCAATCTGTTAAAATCCCAGCGTAGTCCTTCCTCATCAGAAGTTTATACCGTAGCTTATCTTAACATCTTACTCTAAGGACTGAAGGTCACTCTTCCATATAGTGTCTCACCTTAAGAGCATAAACAAAACCAACTGCAAATATAAGGAAATCATGTTAAGAATCCCTTATTTTAGAATTTACCTATTTCATGTCATCTATGTTAAATGTAATGACAAAGAAGCACAGCTAAGATTAAGATTTAAATTAGTAATAAGTAGAATACTTTGTTAAATTAGTAAAATAGTGAAAAGAAATTTTTTTTCCATATGGATGTTACAAAATTTTCATTAATGCATACAAACTTATTTTTCCCGTTCATTGTTAAAGCATTTGTTAAAAATACTGTGAAGCTAAAGTAAAGACACAAGTCCAGTTTTCCCTTTTAACTTAGAAACTATTCCTAATTTCACAGTGATCATGAAATATTTTCTATTTCATCAGTGTTATACATAACACTAAAAGATGAGTATCCCATTTACTACTTTTTAAGTCTAGGGGGCACAGAATTCTCATTCAAGATTATTAAAAGAATTAACTGAGTCAAGTCTGATAATTTATATTAATTATAACAGATCTTGGAATAACAGAAAAACTTAAGGTTGAAGACGAGAGGCACATTTTACTTTTATGTAAGATTTGTTAGATTGACAGTACTTCTAGAGAAAAATTTTAACAAGATTTGGATAGAACTTAGAGATGAAATGAAGGACAACAATATAATTGACACTATATAAATGATCACTATTTTAGGAAAACAGCTAATATCAAATAAGATTGATGTTTATGGCATGATGACAAGTACAGTTAAGAGGAAGCATGCTGACACAAAAGAATTACATTTCTATATATTTTTTGGCTTAGGATCATAAAATATTCTGAATAACATATCAAGGGGTCCCCAGATTTAAAATTAGCTAACAAAATAAGTAGTCTTGACTATGAGAACTCTGCAAAGCAGGATTTTTTTAGTTAGATACGGAAGAGATTTATTCTTCGTCTAAAGATGTTCAGTATTTTAATAATATAAATAACTATTAGCAAAATTTGCACTTGTGAGTAAGGCTGACAGAGAATAAATATTGATGGAGACACGCAAGTTATACAAATTACAAGGCTTTATAAGATGCGTGTTTGGACAAACTGTTCCAAAATCAAATGGTTAAACTAAGAAAGTGAGCCACACTTGCAGGTAAGGATTAAACTGTAGTTCAGAGGTAGTTCAGCAAAGGACTATTTTAACATCTCCTGTTGCAAAAAAATATGTTGCATGTGAGATGTTGATGTATGAAGCGTGAGAGGTTAAATATGAATAGGAAGAACAGCATGAGTGAGACCATTATCCTCTACCTAGTCCTTTGGTTGGTATTTCTAAAACAATTTGAGAAAGCTTCAGGTCTTCAAACATCGTCTTTCAAAGACCATCTTAAGAGCTTCAGTCAATCTAATTTGTCTGAACAAATACAAAATATCGCATAGAATACAAAGACGTAGAAAGCAACCTCTGTCAGCAGACTTCATATCATGTATGCTTTTTGCCCATTCCAGTATTCAGAATAGCTTGTTATTATTTATTATTATTATTTATTATTAATGTAATTATTACTGATTTTGTTTACTTTTAGATATTTACTTCTCAGATGGAAATTTGTAATGCTGCCTTTCAGCCAAACAGCAGTTCTTGCTTGGGCTCATAAAAATGGCAATAACAGTAAAATGTATCATTCTGTTCGGGTCTGAATGAAATCATTATAAACTCCATTATAATTTATCTTAATTCATACAGGACTATGTAGAAAAAAATATTAATTAAATATGTCCACATTTGTAATGAAAACAGACTTTCCAAATTATTTAAAGGGAATCAATAGACATATTAAATTACACATTGTTTGTTTATAATTTTTATTAATGCGATCCACTGACTCAAGCTGACCTTATGAAATGGGCATGGATCTGAGATATGAAAGTTTTCCAGAAATACCCCTTTATTGTTACATTTCTCTAAAATACAAAGAAACAAGTTTTCTAAAGACAGTGTTTTAGGCTTGAATCCAAGAAAGCACTTAAGTAAGGGTACAGTTTAAGCACGTGAGGACTGCTATTGATTTCAGTGGAGGCACTTATATAATTAGAGTTACTCAGGTGATTAAATACTCCACTGGACTTGGACCCCATTGGTATGGCATAAAATTCACCTTTATGGAGAAATGCAGAGTTAGCAGAATGAAAAAAAATAAATTCCCCTGGTAGAGATAGAGCTATAAGGCAGATATTGTAGCATTTTACTGTCGCTTGACATCGGTGAAAACAGGCAAGAGACCATCTGGGTCCCAGGTCTCTAAAGCTCTGTGTCAAAAATGTATGCTAAAAACAGATCAAGGGGTTTATGTAAACATTATTAGTGGTATTAATTTAGAATGCCATAGTACTTTAGCACGTGCCTGCTTAGAGGATTTATAAGTAAATGACTTCAGCATATGCTTGTGGAATTTATCCAACAAGATTTTCTCTGAGATTACCAGAAAATCTAGAGCATTGGGTTTTTATCCAATCTGATTCCACCTCAAATGCCTCCACCTTTTTTTTCCTTTTGCAGAAACGCTCACCGAATACTTTACAAAGCCAAACAATTGCTGAAGGAATTTGACGAGAGAGACTCATTTAAAGTTGAAATATGCTTCACAATGCAGTAATTAAACTGTTCTGATACTTTCGATTCCTGCTATTACAACTAATTTACAAAACCACATAGTTAATTATATATGAAAATTACTCAGCACTGCTCCTTCAAACTGGTATTTAAAACATCTCTGGATTTGGAATGCAGACATAGCAACTGCCCTGGCACTGGGCTGCAACACCCCTCGTCTTGTCAGCATGTATTTCTGCTTGTGAATCTACAACCCATCGGCCACTACAGGACTTAATTATGCATTCTTACTCTTAGAGTCTAGCCATCTCATCTCTTAATTTTTAGATCTTTATATCGAATATTTTGTTGTTAAAATAGTTATCTGAAAGACTTTTCATGAAGTTCTACTCAAAGTGCAGTTATCACCCAAGGATTGACTACCGTACATTCAGTTTTCCGTTTTCTTTTTGTTTCAGTTTGGCACAGTGACTCTTTTATCTCTATTGTTTTTGTTTTATAACTGTCAAATCCGAAGAAATATTTTAAAAATTCTTCTAGGCTTTTTTCATATCAACTTAAAAGCAACAGTAAATAAATTCTGTGAAAAGAAAATAGGCCTTCAGCTAAAAAGAAATAAACCTGTTGATAAGAGATTTCTAAGTTGGGTCCATACTTAACCTTTCTTCCACTTACGGCTATTGTTTTTTCACTATTAGTTAAACATGTTAGAGATTCCGGTTTGTTCAGATGTTTAAATTCATTGGCCCAAGTGCTATGGCCCACACAAATACGGCTGTTCCCCTAGCTTAGACCCCACACAGACAAGGCAGGTACAGAAAGGGAGATGAATTTCTCACGTTGTGAGCAGATTTGAAAAGGCAATTCGGGTTCTACCAGCATCGTTCATAGCTCTGACTGCGTTAGTTCTTGTTTTTGCAAATGAGAAAAGAAAATGAGAAACGCAGTACAACGCCTTCAGAGAGAAAAGAGGAATCTGGCGGCCAATGGGCTGCACTGCAGCTCGTTAAGCGCTGACGAGAGGGATGCAGGTGAAGCTCTCCGCAAGACGCGTAAGCAAAGATGAAACAGAAACGGTTTGCAATTGCTGTATCCTGAAGATGAACGGGGAAATAGTTCAAATATTGTTTTCCATGTCAGGGCTCTGCAGGCAGGCAGCATTTAATACCTGGACATTCGCAGCTGGCCTCTGGGCTGGCTGGGTCGTGGCTCACAGCCTTATGCAAGCCCCGATATAAAGAGGGGCCAGCAAAAATCAATGCTTATCAATAGGTAACACACCCAGGTATAAAATACGCCACAGTCATTTTTTATATTTAAAGAAAAGAAGGAAGGTAGGACGTATGTTATACTTTATGTGAACTGTGGCTATATGCTATTAAAGAAGGACTGCGTTGAGTATACAGGGGCAGGTTTTTCGTAGTGTTTACAGCATGTGCTCCTGTGGCTGCACAACAGCTGAATTGAATGTACAAAATCGTTGCACAGCAAAAAAAAAAACTTAAAAATGTAAATATTATGGAAGTAAACACTGAAGATAGCTTTATTCAGTTCATTTACCTGTGTGTAGTTGACTTCATTCCAGCATTTTCACAGCTTTATTTTACAGTGCTTTCTCTTTTACCTGCATCTTTGCTTAATGCTGGTTAACTACACAATCTTTCTACATTTTACATTTATGTTGTAAATGAGTGGCATATTGGGTTTCCTGAAAATTTATGGGGACTTCTGTGGAATATATTTTCTGTACATCGCTTTACAATGGAGCCTTACAGCTTATCCTGAAATATTTGCTCTCAACCTATTTTACATTGCAAATTCTGAATATAGATATTGTTCTTGCCAGATCTGTCACTATGTTTACTCCCTTTCCATTTGTAAATTTGCTTTTAGCATTCCTTGAGACTATATTATGTTAAAACGCTAGAGTAGGCAGAAGGAGATGCAGGCTATAGCAAAGAGAAGAACTTTAAATTTAAAATGCTTAAAGACCTTAAGCGCTTTATAGAAAGAAGATTTATAGTTTTATCTTGTTTTATATACTGTACAATTTGAGATAATTATTTATACAGGATAATTTATAGTATCTACAGAGCAACTCACCCCCTGTACTTTTGTTCTAGTCACGCACCAATAGCTGACATAAGCTACTTACCCTGTAATGCTGGATTCAGGACACTTTTCCTGATGCTCTTCAGAACAGCTATAAAACTAAGATTACTGCTATTTGATAACATGTTTCATAACGGCAGAATCCTTAATGTTGGCCTGATTCCAGGAACATTCCCAAAGAAATTACTTATGGCACCGCATATTTTAACTGCGACTAGCGTACATTTTTCCAGGTATGCTGCTATTTTAAACTATATGTTACATCTAAACACTAAGCAATTTGAGATGAGCCAAACAAATTTCTTAAACAAAGACAAAAAAGCAGTACAGTCCAGTTATCTGAAGGCTTCAGATAACTGAAAGAACTCTATAACTTGAAGCATAAAAAGTCAGACAAGAAATCCAGCAGGTTTTTGATGTGTTTGTTTTTATTCCCTATGCAAGAAGACTTAAAAAAGTACCCTGTCGGGGATTTCCAGTCCCAGCTGGCTCGTTGAGTGCCAGCTAGATGGTTCTGCAGGAAAAACACCACCTCCAGCCTGGAGATAAGTGGGTAGCTGGAGGTAAGCTGGCTGGATTTGGGATCCTCCAGGCTGCTCTCCAAAAGCTTGATCCCACTGAAATCAATAGGATTTTCTTTGTCGATTTAAATTGCCTTTGGCTTAGACCTTAACTTTCCCAAGCCAAGACCTCTATAGTGAGGATTTCAGGTGCTAGTCCAATATACAGCAAAAGCTCAGGAAGATGACACAGTACTTCATTGGGAGGTGTTGGTTAAACTTTGGGTAATAAGGACTGTTTTCAGTTCGAATAGCTCCATATTATCATAGGAATAGCTATAACTGTGCATAAAGTCATCTGGCAGACAATCAGATATTTTCAGAATTAAATGTTAAAAGATGACTTATCCAACCACATCTGCTAGACTTTTAATGTTTTCCCCACATTTATGACACTTTCTGTGATAACTTTGCATGGCTCATTAGGCAGAATGTAGTGAAGGCTCTGTATGGAAGATAAAGGGAAGTCAGCAATTAAATTAATAAAGACATCAAAGTAAAAGTATTTGTAACAGAAGGAGTCTATTCTTCATAAAACTTGTTGGGAAAGTCTGTATTTTCTGTTGCATATAGTTTTGCTTCTGTATGAACAAGGTAAAGGTATACTTAAGAATACTTACACAGGTATAAATTAACTGGTGTTTTTTTAGAATATTAGTTATGTGAAGAAAATAACACTTAAACACTATGACAGTACTTTTGTAAGCTAATTGCTTTAAAAATTAAAAAGGCAACAATGTGAGGCTTTGTATCATGATATATCTTATCTGATATTTTAGCTTAAGCCACTAATTTCTTGAGTTACAGTAGTTCAATTATTTTAGTCTCTTCTGTACTGGTATCAACATGTTCAGACTGTAGGAATTCATCTTAATTTCTCCTGACAGCTCAGTAGCAGATAAGTATCTAGAATAATCACAGCTTTTTGTGTTTTAGGGCATTGTTCTGCATTCCCTGTTCACACTGAAGTCAGTTAAAATCCCCATTGCATAATGACTGTAAAAACAGGTAATGAAATACTTTGCCAGGAATTCTTTTTTCCTCATTTCATTTTATTTCTACACTGAATGTGCTTAATCAAGGATGAAAAACATTTCATGAAGGGTTTTATATGAGAAAATAAAAAATATCCAGCAAATTAACTGAAAAGTGAACTGCATCAGGTGCAAGTGAGAGTAGAAACCTGGAAGTTAAAGCATGTGCATGCCAAGATTAAAAGGAAAGAAAACAAAGAAATTAAAACCTGTGACAATTCTCCTTCACTGGATGCTAGGACCATGTGCCTTCATTTAATTGTTTATATGAGGAGAGAGAATAGATGACTGCAGTATGTATATGCAGGCTGTCAGATTTCCCTCAAGCAAAACGCATATAATTGTAAAAGCACTGAAGCAATATTTATGAATTTTGTTGATCTAACAGTAAATCAGGAGTTACAATGCGCTAAGTGTTTCTAATACGCTTCACTTTAAAATTGTGGTGGATAATGATGTAAACCATATGAATAACGACCTGTCTACTGTAATTATTTAACACATCAAATACTAAACTTTTAAACTTTTAATGTTTAGGGTTGGGGATCTTTATCTAATAGGCAATCAAAGCAAACACTTTTATCAATCCATGAAAGATGTAAGTATTCTAAAAAACCCTCCTCTGATTAAAGTCAATGGATATCTATATTCTTTTTTGATAAATGTTTTTCTGCCTGTTTCAAACAGATATCTTTTGACTATTTTTTTTTTAATTCTCATTGCATTTTACATTTTCATCTCATATTAACCAAATATTTAGCATTCTATTAATTACCAGCATGTATTTTATCTTGACACACTTAGTGTAACTGGCAGCTATAGAAATAGATAAATAAATAAAAGGGGAGAGGCGATTGCAACTTTACCAAAAACTGCCGTTAAGTAGGCACTGGGGTAAATTTGACAAATTACAAACGGTGCAGGCTGGATTTCTTAGGCAGGCTCAGTAATTTACAGGGGTACGGTGTCCCTCTGTCCCTGCTGACATCAGCCTGTGCCTAGGTCATGGGACGAGGATGAGCCTGTGCTGCTGCAGGACACACTTCCCCTACACAAACAGCATTGTGCCTCCTCGAGAGCTGCCGTGGCCATCGACCTGAGAGGGTCTAACGGGAAGAGACGGCTCCAGATGTGACAGGCTGAAAACAAAAAGAGGACCACGCTCGCTTGTGCTGGGGTAAATGGTATGGAATTTCACTCGGTGTCGGTGTACAACTGTGGATGAGAAATATTAGTCTCACTGTTTACAGGTGTCGTGGCTTAACCCCGGCCACCAGCCACAACAGAACTTCCCCCCCAGTTCGGATTGAGGGGGAGAACTTGAATTTTCATTCTCACCGAAATTGCAGTCTTCTCCTTACCATTAAATTAATAGAGCACACCTATATAATTTCTTTTTTGAGATTTCTTTCCAGGATTTCTTCATGCCCCAGAGCCGCACGGAATGATGGCGTCTACAGAAGTAGGCAGAAAGTCCTCCATGTCATCAGAAAAATACCCACAGCACCACTGAGCAAACTGAGCATTAGGAGTCTTGAACGTAAACCCAAAGGAGAACAGCTGATGCCTCGCAGCCAACATCTGTTTGTTTCTGCTGAATGCTTCAAAGCAGAGAGTGACTGAACATAATCAGGAGCAAGGGCAGAAAGGAACCTTGGAAACTTTTTTGTTTATAGGGAGGCAGTTCTTTATAGATAAATTATTTTTTCACTGATTTACAATATATTAAGGAAAAATTATACTGAAATTGTAAGCCAAGTCAGTTAAAACTGTTCTAGTGAGGACATTATCTGTGAATCAACTTTATCTTGAGGCATATTCTGATAGACAAACCTCATTTATAGAAATCCTTCAATAGAGTTAGGTTATTTTCAAAGGAGAGAAAATACTTATTTACGGGCCGTGACTCCATAAGTTTACTGAACTTTCCTTAGATCTATGGGTAACGAGTTAATGGCATTGATTGGAAGGGACCTTTGAGATTGTCAGTTCCAACCGTGGTAACTCATGTTTGGTTACATTACATAGACTTGCAAAAGGAATCCATTTCATAATATTTTAAAAATACTAAAGCAAAAGAACCCCAGCTTTCTGAAAGTAAGATTCAGGTTGCTAAGGGCCAGCCGTGTCAAACTCATTGAAAACACAAAATCCAGAGTAACACCAAGCACCCTGTATGTATAAGTTATAAACTATCTTATAAACTATCACTGTTTATAAACAGTGTTATAAATTATAAACTTATAAACTATCACTAGCTAAGACATCACCCTTAATGTGTCATAGTTAAAGACAGTTTGACATCCTTCCTACCATTTTACTGTCTGGATAACAGATATTGATTCTGATAAATTCTGATATTCTTCAGTCAGATTCACTTAGATTAATTATAAACTGGGGACAGGAAATGATAAAAATAATAAAGAAGCAGTTGATTACACGGAATGAGCTGCCAAAGGAATGACTAGCATCAGATTTTCTTCATGCTCTCAGAATTTTTGTTTGAGGGAAAGTCTTTTAAAAGTTTCTGGGTCAAATTCTTCCTACGTGTTTTTGGCAGAGCTAAGAATTAGCAGATACTGTCTTGAAATCATACAGTCTCAATTTTACTGCTGGGGAAACTAAAACTGGAAGTAAATGACCCAGGCCTTTAGAAACAGTGTCAGAGCTAAGGCTAAAACTTACTACCACATAATCTTCACTCCACATAATCATCAAAGTGGGATTTTTATAGTAAAACAATTTGCCAAAGTCCTCCAACACCATTCCTCTCTGTCTTCTGAGGGAGCTTCATGTCTGACTGCTCTGTAGCTCCTTTCCTCAAATAGTTAAGTTTTTGGTTAGTGAGACAAGAAATCTGTTATGATAATTCTGTTTTCCACGGACTTTATTTTGGGAAGCTGTCCTGGCCATCTTATCTCATGCAGATTGCTCTGCAAGCTGGTGGAAAGAAAGGTGGCATAAAAATACCCACCCAGGCAAAACCACTAATTTGCTGATCATATTCATAGGGCTCGTCCATACTCTTCTGTTCCCCAGCCGTGATCAAAACATCTACTGAATAAATTTATGTTAACTGAAACTGGACACAGTTGAGGCTAGACAGGATATGGAACAGAGAGCACCAAAATCCTCTGATCCTGTACCCAACAAGTACATCCTATTTACATACCAGTGCTCATGTGGATCACTGGATTTATCTCTCAGATGGAATTTTGCTCTATGCTAGATTACCACGGTTCTCAAATTTTGGCAATTGTCTTTTCTTTTAGCATTTGTTACTTATCTCTGACATCCCTTTAACCTGTTTATACCACTGCAGGGGTCTCAAATTCTTTTTTATTTTTAAATTTCCTTTTTGATCTTTAAATTTCCTTTTCCTAAGCTATGTCCTACTTCTGTACCAGAGGACAGTTATGTTAAATCTTAATGATTAATAGAGAGAGGTGGGAAGAAGGTAATAACCTGCAATATGGAAGTGGAAACAGATGCTTTTATGACACCTTCCAGAATTAAACCCTGTGTAGCTTTTCTTCTTCACCACTTCCTCCCACAAGTAAAAATAGAATAAAACGGAAAGTAGCATTTATATTCATACATGATGAAGAAGTTCTAGGGATTATTAACAGACAGCAAGACACCATCAGGAACATTTGGCAGAAGTTAATCTCTTCTTGTATCATCACCCCCACTTGACTTATGCTTATCTGCTGTTCTGGGAAAGCTTATTCTTCCCAGATAAATAGTTCTCATGTAAGTGGCTATGTGCACACCTTTCAGCCTCCTTCTTCATACTTAAGTTGTTTGACTTGTTTTCTGAGTTGCTCTGGCAATACCTTCTACTTTTCCTGGAACTTTTTTCTTTTTTTCTTTTTTTATATCAGTATCTGTAGCATTTTATAGCACTTCCTTTTATCAGAAAAATGATTAAATAACGCAAAGAATTTTTTTCCACTTCAAATATGGGTTCTAGGTACTTTTGTCTGCATTGTGGTTTTTGCCTTTTAACTACATTGATATCACTGATATTTGGAGTATTATGTCTGTAAAGGTATAAATATATAAAGATAGGAACGAAATTAGCACGCTTTTCAGAAAAATCAGTGAGTTGCCAAATTGGACTGCACTCTCCATGGAAAGCTAAGAGAGAGCACGCAACCAGAAATAATACTGGAGTGACAGAAAGGTCAGATCAGTGCATGCTCTGTAAAAGCTTTAGTTCCTCAAGGAGAAGTAACACAAGGTCTCATCACAAGACAAAATATTTTTTATAAAAAAAAATAAAAGTAAAACGAAGGCTGAGATTACAATTGTTGGTGCTGAATATAGCACTTAGTGCATCAATTTTGCATACTGTGGGTTGGAATAATCTCTTAATTAAGAAGTCTTCAAATCACGAGTGATTGAGAAGAGACTATTATAAAACAAAGTGGAATCTAGACTGAAATTTTCAGTGTCTGGAGTGAGGCAGTTCTTATATTTTGGTGCCTACACTTGTAGTCATTGAAAATAGGTGTTTTTTCTTGAAAGAATACATCAAGAAAATTTGTTTATCTAACTTTAGGTATGCAATTTATCAGATTGGATCCTGACCCCAGTTTTAAATTATTCACTATATGGGACATAATACAGTGATCATAAACAGGCATTTATGGCAAAAAAGGAGTTGCAGTGCCCAGTATTACCAACGTCACACGATGTAAGAACATATGGCCCACTGATCTGTACTCATGATCAAGCTACATTCTCAGTCCCTCGATGTAACCCATTCTTAAGCTTTCTTGACTAATGTAAAAAAATCCTCCATACTTCCAAAAATTAACACAAAATAGCCTTCCCATAAATTGTGCTACCTATGACATTCAAAATTTTATTAGAGTGTAGAGTTACATGGCAGAAGAACCAATGTAAGACAGGCACTGAGTTTCTCTGTGTGCATGAAATAATTCCTGTTATACAAATAGCAAATGCGTTGAGGGAGAATCCATCTTTAAAAAGCTATTTATTTTATTCAGGGTATTCCCATGCTAGCAAAATTGTATTCACGGTAATACTGTGTACATATTTTCAGGAAATGTGCTTCAGTGAGATTTAAAGTAATATTGACATCTTAAAAAGTAGTTAACCATCTGCTTCAATATTGTGAACGCAGACATAAAGACTGTTTTGCCCTATATGAGCTCTTAAAGTAAGGTATTCTTTATCACAGATATATGATGAGACCTTTAATCTGGAAATAACTATGCTAACTGTAACTAAACCTCATTTTTAATATATACATTTTGTGCCTCAACGGACTACTATCAATATTTTTGACAAGAATTTTTTTTTCTAGTTGTAAAGGACACAAGTCATCAGAGTAGTCATGCCAAAACACAAGATTGATAATCTGCCTATAATTTATCTTGAAAAGAATAATGGAGTTAATTTCTTTCAGTTCAGCTATGGTTGCAGATATCTTAATCTGCATAAATGCTCTTCGGAAACATTTAAATTTCCTTTTATCAGAAATGAACTAATTTCAATAATGCTTAATCTTCTTCTTCGTTCCTTGCCTCTTTGTCCTGAATTCAGAATCAGTCAAACTTGTTTGCTGCTGCAGATATCAGGATATGGAGCAATTACTATTATACACAATCTTGTTTTTTCCTCTACCACAGCTTGAGTGCTCCTTGGCAAGGTCTCTGCATGCAAAGTGTTATTGAGCACAAAGGGAACTTGATTATCTATTTCTTAAAAGCTTTTGTAGTCATTTCTACCTCTGCAAAGCGCGTGTGATGTCCTGAATTGTTTTACATAGTTTTACGGGGACTATATCCAAACAGAGAAGAGGAGATTGTTTCACAGATACAAAATGCTTAACACATGCAGTAGAAAATTTGTGTGTTTAAACTCAAAGCATAAAAATTCAAATGTAATTGGAAGAGAAAGAAAAGAAGGAAAAATTGGATGGAAAAACCCCAATATTCTAATAGTCATTAACAATAAACTATTAATACATCATAGAATCGCAGAATCAGAGAATGGTTTGAGTTGGAAGGGACCTTTAAACATCATCGAGTTCAACCCCCTGCCACAGGCAGGGACACCTTCCACTAGATCAGGTTGCTCAAAGCCCCATCAAACCTGACCCAAGCCACCCCCGACTTTTCTGGGAAACCTCTTCTAGTGTCTCACCACCCTCATCACAAAAGAATTCTTCCTTATATCTAATCTAAACCTACCCTCTTTCAGTTTAAAACCATTGCCCCTTGTCCTATGACTACAGGCTCTGCTAAAAAGCCTCTCTCTCATCTTTAAGCTCCCTTCAAGTATTGAAAGGCCACAGTAAGGTCTCCCCAGAGCCTTCTCCAGGCTGAACAATCCAAACACTCTCAGCCTGTCCTCACAGGAGAGGTGTTTCGTTCCTCTGATCATATTCATGGCCCTCCTCTGGACCTGCTCTAGCAAGTTCTTGTCTTTCTTGTGCAGGGGACCCCAGAGCTGGATGCAATACTCCAGGTAGGGTCTCACCAGAGTGTGGTACAGGGGCAAAATCAGCACCCTTGTCCTGCTGGCCACGGTTCTTTTTATGCAACTCAGCATATGATCGGCTTTCTGGCCTGTAAGACTACACTGATGGGCTCAGGTCTAGGTTTTCATCTACTATTATCCCCATGTCCTCTGCAGGGCTGCTCTCAGTCCATTCATCACCCAGTCCGTGCTGATACAGATCTAGTGCAATAACCTATGTCTCTAGAGAAATCTACATTTTTGAAAAAATATTTTTACTGGCAGATACTTGACTTCGAACAACTTATATTTCAGTACTCACTGAATTTGTTTCTCTGTTCTATATGTTCTATTTTCTATTGAAAATAATATAATCTTCTTTAGAATCAAAAGCATTTTAACCTTGCCCTTGTGCAGGGTAGAAACAAAAATGACCATTTTTTATTAGCCCCCTAGATAGATCTAAAAATGAAAGCTTACAATTTAAATAGAAACCATGTAAAATCTGTCTTAAATCATTTATAGATACAATCTGTGCAGTTTTTTTTAAAAAGAAAAACAGATTTAATCTATAGCTGAGAACAGAATATAGGCCAAAACATCTATAGGGATGTAGGTTTGTATCAGGCAGGAACATGAAAGAGAAAAGAAGGAAGAATATCAAAATAGATATAAATATTGATATTCATTAACATCCTCTTATAATGCTAGCTCTATAATTGCACTAATGAAAATAACTATCTATAGTAATTGTAATAATATAACAGTATTGATACTTTTTCAAATATTTCCACAATTTAAAAAAATGTGTTTTTTAAATGGAAACACAGTACATTTTATACTTGTTGACATGTGTAAAATTATTTATGTTTGGCTATAAAAATTCCAACACAACCACGTATAACAGATTTTGAACAGAATACTGGACACATGCCGTGAAGAGAAAGCACACTTTTTTTGCTTAAAATTAGTCCATCCCATTAAACTTGAAAATTAACTGTACCGCTGCTGCTGCAGTTACGCAGGGTATTCTTTTTCATTTAATATATGTGCTAACTCATTTTACATTGTCTAGCGGGTACTAAGTAAGCCCAATTTGCAAGAGCCTTTTAAAGAAGAGAAAAAATTCTTGAAGAACAATTTGTCAATAACACGCCAGAGAAAGTCTGTTTGTCATTGATGCTGAGAACAAACGTCACCGGTCGCTGAAGGCAACTGCAACAGCTACAGCCATAAGGCTTTCCCAGGTGGCAATAGCTGTGAAAATCAAGCAGCACCAAAAAGCCCAAGCTGGATGCCGTTTTTTATGGTGGATTCCCTGAAATGAGTAGGTTAGCTAGTTGAACCTCCAATTTCTAGTTCAGGAGACTGGAAGGAGAACTGCAGGAGGTACAGTCACCCAAGCCTAGGATGGGCCACAGAGCAGGGCTGGGCACTGTGCGGATGCTAATTCTGACCTGTTGTGCCACTTGACAAAATCCTTCTCGTTCTTTTTCTCTCTTACTTCCATTTGTTTTCCCCCACATGTAAGTCAGCAGGTTCCCAAATAAAACTGAGGGATCTAGCCATAAGTCAAACATGTTCAATGATGTAATAGCAGCCAGAGGTTATTTAGGTGCTATTAGAAAATAATAATAGGGATTTTAGTCATTGAAATGAGCCATTTGCCTGTGCAAACCTGTTGTGTTCTGGATAAGTAGCTGAAGTTCCAGGCAGCGTTTTGGGGGGTGGTGGTGTTCAGAAGACCTGACCTGGGAACAATGAGCCAAAGACTTGAAGAAGCCATCAGGATGGCTTCTCGAGCCAGTTCAACAGCTTCTGTTTCAACCTGCTGGTACAGATTTCACAGACTGACAGCCAATAAAATGAGAATTAGGTCACTCTATATCTTAATTGTGGAATATGAACCAATTTTAAAGCCTGCTATGGAATAGAAAGTCTTGGAAAAGAATAATTTGGGAAATAGCTGTCCATGATGTTGACAAGATAATATACTCCTGTTCTGTGAACATTTTCAAGTTAAATTTATATTCTTTTTTTTTGTCCCAAGCTGTAACAATTATTAGAGGATATAGCTTTCCACTCCACTGCAAAGCTGCATGAGCCTGGGTACTCAGTGACAGATGGGATTTTCCAAGGGCATCCAGGGCTACCAGACCTTGGGATCTTGGAAGTCCTGAAAGTTTAATTCAAGTCACAAGCTTTGAGAGATTTGGATCCCAGCAGAGTACGTAGAAACCCGAGTGAATTTCACAGTGATTAGTCAGAAGCTTGTAGTATTCAAGATGTTTCTATGAAATGTTTAGTTTCTACAAACCAGAACATAAACATAACATAAACATGAACAAAATTCATAAACAGACTTTAACCAGGAAATTTCCAGATAGTTTTATGGTTATTAGGCTCACAACATGAGAGGATGCAACATGGAGACTATGTTCCAATGTTTTTGATATAAATTGAAAGAAAGAAAATGCTACAAGAAAAGCTCAGTATTCCTTGGATATATTTCTACATGTACATTCTGTCTAGTGGAAACAAACATTAACCCTTACTTTATAATCACAGCTCTCTTTTTTTGTGTTAAACGTTTTCGTCTTATGAACTGCTCTTGGGCTTACTGTGAAACAGTTACAGAAAAAATTAATCCACTTTGCAAGGTGCATCATTCTGAAAGCTCACACACTGAGAAGTACTGCTTGCCATCCTACACTGCAAACTGTGTTTGAAATTAACCTTTTCACTGTAAGTGGTATTACTGAACTTTCTGGAGAGGACCTGTATCTCTGATAAACAGTAATTTTCAGTTCAAAAATTCAGTTGAAGATTCTAAAAGAAGATAAATAATAATCTTGAACATTTAATAATTGAGATGTAAAAACACAGTTGGTGTCTCTGAAATTTTTTGAAAACTTTGATCAGATTATTAGTTAAATTTTCTTTACTGGAACCTGTGTAAGTCAGAATTTATCCCTGAGCTTGTCCTGTGAGAAAGACTGAACAGTGTAAAGTAACATAGATTTGATTTAGTATGATTGTCTTCAAGCATTAAATCTAGAGCAAAGAAAGAATTTAACTACAAGCAGAAAAAAATAAGCAAATTCAATATGAAAATTTTAGAAGCTGTGTCACTGACATGAGGGGTCATTAAAACACACCCTACCCAAACCAAAAAAAAAGTAGAATAATTTCTTGTATGGTAGTACCAGCAGATAAATATATAACAACTTAGCTCAGGATTATATTAAATTAATCAAAGCAGATTTCTCTAAATGAGGTTCCATATTTCTTCTGAGATTAATCTAAAAGCAATTCCTTCATGAGAGAAAAACAGGTATATATACTGAAACTCTGATTGCTTACCAAAAAATGATGAATCACAGTCACTTTTCAGGGCCAGAGGACAATATTAAGTTACCCCAGAGAAATAAATAGCTAATACCAGTTAATATCTTCAGAAATCTATGCTTTTGCTTTGAAGGGCCTTGGTATTTGGTCCACTGGTGAAATATTAGAAGCTCTAGGATGTGAAATGCATAATTTGAAAGAGTTTGCCGAGTAGCACTGCAAGCATTGTTTTTTTAAATTAAAAACAGTGATTACTCATCCATTTTATTACACCCACAATAACCAACTTTCTGTTTCAAATGCCACTTAAAACTAAAGGGTACTGCAGAAAATGCACACCTATATATGTAAGAGCAGGAGAATCCAGCCCTCTATGTCTACAGTTCAAAGCGAAATAGGAATTGCCTATTGATTCATAGCAGGTCAAATACAGTCAGTCCTACATTGTCTTGCACCACATTACACTGACATTTCATCCAGTGCATACTTCTATAGTAGTTTTCAACAGAAAATGAAGTCCACATCTGAAATACTTAGGCTTTATCCCAAGATATGGGGGGCCAAGACAGCTACAAACATTCCAGAAACCCCAGAGATCATCCTCAAACAGCTTCATCCATGTAGAGAAGACTGAGGCTCTTATGACCAAGAGAGGTTTTCCTAATATATATACCATAGAATGAATGAGAAAAAGGCCACTGAGAAACTCATTTTGCTCTCGGGGTTACTCTTCACACTGTGCTGTAAATATGATTAGAAGCTTAAAGAAGCTTTGTTTCAAAGTTAGTTTCCCTGGGTGTCTTCCATCTGCTATTTGGACTTTATATCCACTTCAAGCAAGCTCCAGGGCAACAGGCATTTTAACAGCCCAATAAACACTTAGTCTACTTGTGGGGTGCAGTTACAAAGTCAATTAAGTTGAGATTCATTGAATCTGGATGAAGAAAGCACAATAGGAAAACTTCTTGGTAGCTAAAAACAGTTGCACAAGAGTTAAATATAAAACCAAACAGTCCATTTGCTCCTCCTGGCTTAGAGCTGTTTTTCTCATCAAAAACGGGGAAACTACTTTTAAATGTTAAAGTTCTGCGTGATTAGGATACGACAGGGATATAGAACAATCCTCTTCATCTGTGTGTAAAATAAGTTTATTCGCTACAGTGCTAATCTGACAGCCTTTTGGTTTAATCTGAGGTAGGAGCAAGGTATACAATAAAGACCTGCTTCAGAGAGTGATGTTTTTTTTCAGTTCATCAAAGTCCAGTTTGACTGACTCACTCTGCTGTATAAAGTAATAGTAAGATGCTCTCTGTACAATACCTAAAATTGAAGGCAGCATCTTACTGAAGTAGTGCATAATTATGGGCTGCGTGTGTAAATAATCAGACTTTTCTGAAGTGCTTGGAGTAGGTGGAGAGGCTTGATTTTTTTTGGAGGAAAGAAAAATTTAGGAAGGCTGGGACAGAGAGAAAGCAGAAATTCTTGGGTAGAGTTTTACAGAAATAGAAACACTGTAAAGGTTTTGGAATTTAGCATTTAAGTACAAATGTGCAAAAATATGTGTGTTTTCATGACATTTATATACTTGATAATGACTCATGAATTTTAATATTCGAATTATAATGTTGACAGGCAGTTCAGGAGAACTGCTCAAAACTTTGTTCTAAAAATGTATTTAAGCTGTGGATTCTGAGAAAAAGGGAAGGATTGTTAAGTGCCTTTGTTATCCTGGCTTGTTCGTTCTGTGAATATGTGAACGAGTCTCCAAATGTAGTATTACTTACAGTGTGTAATTTGTTTTTGTGTCCATATAATATTCTTGTAATTTTCTCTGCTTCAGAAGATCCATTTTCTAAATAGCATCTCTTGTTTTACTTTGAAGATATGAAAGATAATGAAAATGATGGAAATACTTTTCACTGCTTAATTACAAAAAAACCTTTAACTACTACAAAATAGAAAGGAAGAGTGGACATAAACCCAACGAGAATTATGTTGTCTTCTACAAGCTCTGCTCATAAATCATATGCGTTGCTCCACACTGGTACATATTCCTTAACAGTTAGAATTACTTTTGCATATATTAAATGCATTGAATATGATTTAATGCCAAAACATTTTATAAGCAACTTCAACAGAAATTAAATGCTGGGGATTGATAACAGGCATGCAACCTTCTTAATGGAATAAATAATATTTTTAATGGAATAATTTTAAGTACCAATTCTTTAGCTGTGTTTGGCAACAGCACCCTGCATGTCATCCAGTATAATTAACACTTTGGTTGACAAGGGTGGAGGG
>JAHREE010000509.1:161357-176422 GCA_033628505.1 Tringa tobata
TTTAATGCTTTGTTATTTAGTTTCAGGTAGTTATTACATTTATTAATAGGTAGCAGTGCATTTGGTACTGTTTTCACAATAAAATTTGTTTCCAGATTTATACCTCAGTTAAGATGGCTATACTAATTAAAAAAAAAAAAAAAAAAAAAGGAAAAATTGGAAAAGAGAAAGCCAAGATGAAAAGTAATTTAGGAAAAAAAATCCAATATAACTTAAGCCCCAACTCAACTGCTTTCACAGTCAACACAGAGTCAACACACCTTTGGGTGTTATTCTGATGAACCTCATTGCTACTACCCATGTGAATTTTTAATTATCATGCCTTTTGCTTCTTTCCTTTTCACCTGAAAAGCATTTAATGAGAAACAGGGGCACAAGACCAAAAATATCTATTAGGTGTCCTAATCTTTATACCAGCAGTCACATTCCCACCAACCTCATTTTACTTCCTTTCCTTCAACTCTTCTTCCCAGTGACAGCTGGGGCCGAGGAAGTTGCCAGTCCAGCCTTTCTGGTGGCTGGGCCATGTCCCTGGAAGCGTTTGAGATGCTTACAGGATGTCTAGAGCTCAGTACCTGCAGGTTCTTGGTTTGTTGCCTGGCTGTCTCCAGCAAGGTATCTCCAAAGCAAAGTTCAGGACTAATACTTGGGGCACTTGATTCCAGGGACTGCTCCCAAAAAACAATAAGACTGAACCAGTTTTGGCTCTCTTAGCCCTGCATAGTCCTCTGTGATTTTACCAGAAGACTGTGCTCGCAAACGTTGCCACATGCCTTCATATTGCATTCTAAAGCACTTAACACGTATGATGATTTTTTCAATTTTTATTGAATAGAAATTCTCCTACCTCCTAAATGGAATACTCCACCTAAATGTGGTAAATTTATAATGAGAATTTTGGCTTCTTTTTTTTTTTTCCTACTTTATTATAAACCATGGATTTGGGAAATATGAACTCTAGAAAACTAAATAAATCTAGGTGAGAAGTATATGAGACCCATAGTACGCTGCTGAACAAAAGTGATAGCAAACCAAAGTTGCTAAAAAATAATCTAAGTATCCTCATGATGATAGATGTTGAACTTAAAGTATGCTCTGAGGGACAGGAATAATAATAATTAATGCTTTAGGCTTACACGTGATCTATTATCTGAAGATCTTGAGTTCTGCACATTATTATCTCATTAAACCTTACAACACCCCTGTGAGGGAGGAAAGTGTTTTATTATAGATATTTTGCAGATGAGTAAACTGAGGTATTCAATTACGAAGAAACATGGAAGCTCACTAGAAATATTAGCCTATATTGCCATAGCAGTTAAAAAGCAACTGCCACAATTTTGCCCATTAAGGAAGAGCAGAGACAAATAAAAAAAATAAAATTAAAGCTATTCTTCTAAAAAGAGGACATGCCTTCATTTAAAGCACCAATTTGAGTTTAATAGCTTAAAATAGCACTTTGGAAGGACTGTTTAACATGCAAAGACGGACAAAAGGTTATCCAGAGAAGTTAGGTAAGTTCTATTTTAAAAGATTTTCAAAAATTTGCTGCAGAAAATTCTGAAAAACTTGAATGTAGCTCTGTTTTAGCAGAAGATAGACAAAATGATCTTCAGAAGGATCTTTCAGACCAAATCTTTCTCTTTTTTTTTTTATAATTGGTATTACATTTCAGATATTGAACTCTCAACTACAGAACAATTTTTAGTAAAAGTCCTCCGTTGTAGACATCTACAAACCACACAATATTAAAGAAATAACCTACCATCATTTGCACTCCAAGGAAAAAAAAATCCCAGATTATTTTTTTTTTGAGATCCATTAAGAATTGTGTTATTCCTTTATTTGTAAATGTAACATATGTTATTATAAAAAACGTAAGTAAACACACACAAACAGAAAACCACAGACATATGAAGTACTAACTCTTATTCACACATATCTGCAAAATAGCATTCTTTCTATTTTAACTGTGTTTTAATAATACACTGGAGACCATTACACTTCAGCCAGGTAATTTCACAATTTTCCTAACTATATCAGCTGGAAAACAAGTCTTATAATTTAAAACATTAAGCTTAGAATTTATTTTTTAGTTTTTTAACTTATTTAGTGTAAAAACACACATATTTTTGTTAGACTTCCCATTTACCTGCTTTTTAAATATATAGTAGCTTTCTTAAAAAAAATTTTTAAAAAAATCACTAAGTACCTTTCAAAATTTTAATTTTCCTTCCTCAATATTTTAAGATTCCTTCCTCAATAATCAGAGTAGAAGAATTAAAATTATTATCCTTCCTAATTGTGTCATTTTCTGTTGTGCAAATATTCAATGAACACATAACAACACTGAGGGCTTCCTTTCTATTTAGCTCTGATACAAAACTCCGTATGGGCAACGAACAGTTTGATTATTGTATGTTTAGAACATTTGCAAGGATAGTGATGAGTAAAGTATCTTATATGTAGAGTTTAAGGACAGAAGGGATGTCAACCTGGCCTGACTTTCTGTAGACAAAAAGGCATTAGACTTCACTTGGTCCTTCTAGAAAGACACATAGCCTGACAGCTACAGAGCTAGAGAACACCTAGGTTCGTTGAGGACTTTCTTGTACCTGTATCACTAAAGAGACCATTGCTGCCTGTTTTCTACGTCACGGAGGTTTGCTTATGAGCTATGACAAAATCCTCCATTATTTCTTCTGATAAACTGAACTCTTATATCTTTCACTAGAACCTGTTTAATCACTTTTAGATATTCAGCATTGTCCACTCCAGCTTTCCATTAGACTTTTTAAAATGAGCTGACAGCGCGCTATCCTGTCAATGTCTCAAGGGTGAGGGAAACTGAATGTCCATACTAAACAGGCATTGGCTGACCTACCTTGTCTAGGCTAATAGGCATATTTCTAGTAGACTGGAGAACTTCATTACAAGATGGGTACATAATGTAGACACAATGCCAATAACTTTCCTTAAATGTGCTAAATCCATCCTTAACATTGGCTACACGCTTTGCCTAAGTTTTGATATGACATTATAGTTTTAGCCTGTCTCCTTTCATTGCAGAGAATAAATAAGGGGCAAGAAGTTATCATTGTTGTAATCTTGAAGTTTCAAAGCAGATGGACCAACTTTTTTAATGACAACATGTTTAGTTTCTTTTAAAAAATGAGACAAAATAGAGCATTAGATCACACATAAAAAACATATCCTAAAGCTAAATTTCTAAAATATATTTGCTTGGGTATAACTATGAGACTTGGGTTTCTAAGTTACTTAAGTACTTTTGACAATTACCTTTTTAAACAGCTAGGGATTAGTCTGTTTGTAAATTAGTCATGGTAAAGAGGCGTTTGCCTATGAGAAGATAAAGTGCTATATTAGAAATACCACTCTCCCCTTCCTACAAAAGGAGGGTGGAAAAATACCTCGTTTCCATAGAATCCATAGAGGATGAGAGGAAATAAGAAATCTTATTAATTCTGAAAAACTTTGAAGCACCTACAAGAGAAAATGGATGTCTTAGGTTTAGATTGGTTTTGTTATTGGTTTTGGTTTTGGTGGTTTTGTTTTTTTTTTCCAGTACTGCTTTTAACATGTGTCAAGTTTTAATCCTAATGTTTTTTTCCCAAAGTACTAAGAGTAAAGGAATATAAGTAACAAAAGGAAATACAGGGTAATGAAATTAATTCAAAATTAGAATTTAGAGACTTCATAAATAAGAAAAAAGCTCTCCTGAAAGCATAAAGCAAAGTATTTTTAAGTGGCACGTGTTTAAATGGTCACTTCAATGAAATAATTTTCTTGTCTTTTCTCCCTTTAACATGGGATTCTTTTTCTTTTTCTTACAATTTTGCTCACATACAGGTCAAAGGAGTTTTGTGTAGGTAAAGACTAGGAACATTTGGCAGACAGAAAAACTTCTGTTTTCTTTCAGGTATCTAATGGCTAAAGGTTTTATTTTTAAAAGTGTCACTTACCAGAGACCATACTCCAATGACTAAATTGTTGTGTATCCCTATATGAAGCTCTAGATGCCCCCTCTTCTGACTCAGACTAGACTATGCAGATTTTTTATATGATGGCGTGATTATTTTTGATCCTTTCCATTAAAATCTAACTTGAAGCTTTCAAAAACTGGGCGACTCCTCAAAGGCGCATGTAACAACAGAAACTGAAAGGAGAAAAACTGCCCCTCCTGAGGCCCCAAAATGGAGATAAACCAGACATCTTACATCTTTATTGTTTAGTATCTGACAGAACAATTCAGCAATACTTCCCAAGTAAACTGCAATTCCTAAAATAAAACTATGGTATTGGAGATGTAAGTGTACATTTTCCTACACTTTGGGTTATCCTGCCTACTAGTTATCAGAAATACTTTAAATTGTTTGTAATGTTTCTTTCATAGATATTTTTATCTCTTTAGGTGTTCTGACACATAACTCCAGCCCTCCAGTTCTAACCACGATCTCTACAGGTTATTAGATTATGAGATCAAGGTGCTTCCACAATTTTTTTTATTCCTATTCTTATCATTCTTTCTAGGACAATATTGTTAAACCGTATAAGGAGAAAGCTACATTGCTTCTACAATAAAAAAAACAAACAAACATCAGATCGTATCAAGTCATTTTTCTTTTAAATGAGTTTTGACACTGCAGGAAAGACTAGAGGAAAAGGTTGTTGTGACAGGGAGGTCAGCTTCATATGTCAGTACATATCACTTCAGATGTATTCATTCTCTATTTTCAATTACAAATGCCATGTATATTGAAACTAGTGAATCTTTGCATTACATTTAAGAGATCCAATTCTATTGAGGGTTAAGAGTTCAGAATAGCTTGCTCTTGACTTTGGATAATCTGCTTTTTACTAAAATAAGTTTTTGGCTAATGATTGTAAGAATAGAATAAGGAACAAAAGGTACTTTAATTTTCTATTCTTCTTTTTCATTGTTTGGTGTACAGTAGTGTGGTTTTTCTTTTCTTGCAACATTTACTTTTCTTAAATGAGTTATGGCTTGATCTAAACCCCTTTGAAAACACAGCCCTTGCAACAGGAAAATAAAAAGGAAGGCAAGATAAATTCCATTTCATTTAGTAACAATCAAAATAATAGATGCCATTTTACTCAGCTCCCTGGCATAAGAGGCTTAGAGGCTTAAGATACTTTCCAGGGAATTATATAGCAAGACCAGATCTAGCATATAGATTTGGCACTGCAAGAGATGAAAATGTTTAGAGACAGATAATGCAGTCGTACAAATCTTGGAAGAATGTCCCTTGTTGCTATACAGAGTTGATATAGCCCCCTAGGTATTTACTGATGTTTGGCATAATCATGGTAATTTTATCACTTTTAGCCTGAGATAGTTGACCTGAAGCATCTAGATCTTAATATATAAAGATGCAGTGAGATCCTGCCAGCAAACAAAATTAAGAGTTTCATTACTAAAAATTACCCTTATAGGCAAAAAATCCCAAGGTGTGTTATTAATAACCCCTTGCACATATTAAAATAGATCTATATTACATAAACTATTCTGCTATAACAAAAAAGACTAATTGTGGAGGTAGCTCATAACCAAGATGAATAATGACAACCACATAATGGTTGGTTCATGGTAAAGAGAAAAAAAATAGTCTACTGAGCAGAGACAGAAAAAGAGACAAAACAGTGTTGCTTCAATTATATTGAAAAGAGCATTTAGCGTTTATAACAACTTGATACTTTTGCATCTCAAGCAGACATTGGTCATTTTGCATAATATACTATGACATTTTGTCTGATCATAGCCTTTTCTTTACTAGATATTTTTTCTTCACTGTGCAGGCATGAAACAGAGCAAATACAATATCCATTTAATAAATCTGTGTTTGGCATAGAATATGAAAAAAATAATCTAAATTTCTAATTTTGAGGCAGTGGTAATTAAAAACATTTTATGATCTGTTGTTTTATCTCATAACTCAATTCTTCCACAATCTGTATGCAATCAGATGAGCTTACTAATTAAAAGCAAATACTTCTGAATACTGGCACAAAGGCAAATTTTTTAACTTTTGAAGGTTGCTATGAATGCATTTTAAAATATCTTTTGTATATACTTAACTTTACAAAACCTTTCCCATATTTGAAATTTAAACTAATTGCAAACTATGTAGAATTCAGTGAAATGTTTGCTGCTTTCATTAATATTGCACATTGACAGCTAAAGTAACACTGTTTTGTTTAAGTGAACGGAAATGTTAGTCTTAGTTTTTTCTCTTTTACCATATTTATTTGAAATTAGAAAAAGGCTTTTCATACTTTACAGCTGAGTAAATGTTATGGGAGGACATTGACATGATTTTAAATTTGCAAGATACTGAGCTCCTATTGAACTGAAAAATTTCAATAGCTTAATGCAAAAGAGCTTCATTAATATCTGGAGACTGCACTGGCTTTTTGGAAGTTAAAAAGTCAAACCAAAACAAAACGCTAGTATATTTCTTCCCGATTCAATTTGCAATATTTTATTCTTGAATAAGCTTTTAAAAGTAATTTTCTGCACTGTAATTAAAGACAACAATGAAGCAGAGGTGCTGCATGATGCTGTTGACTATTTGCATTCTGTCCCTGATTCAGTCTGACATTTTGTGCTTATCTTCAAAATGTTCATGCTTTTCTCCTAAAACTGCAGATCTGCAGACAGTCATCTTCCACACAGTCCAATAGATGACCTTGATGTTCAACGTCTGAAGTGAAAAACGGAGGTTCCCGTACCAGGGTTGACACTGGTACTGTGAAATGGCAAAAACCATACATCAAACAGGGAACCACCTGGAACTGGCTGATAAGACAGATCCCTGGATCACCGTGCCTTGAAGCCATTTAATCTCTAGCTTTCTGTCTCCAACACCTTCAAGAGTAAAGCCTGGAATCCTTTACTAAGAATCAATACTTCTACTCATCTTTTTTTAAGGGTTTTAATTGGTAAAGCACAAGAGATTGTCAGGCATGTGTTAGGGCCCCAAGGGCACCAGCAGGCCTCTGTGGCCCTGACCAGCCTCCCTGGTGCTTCCTCTGTCCCCTTCCATCGGGCCCAGAAGCTCCATTTCATCCCAGTCCCTGCTGTGATGATGCTGTAGGAGAGTTGGTCTCCATTTCTGTCTCTGCCCTGGCTCCTGGATGGACTTCAGCCCTACACTGTGGGTAGATGGACCCTTCGGACCCACCTTGTAGCCTTGTCTCCAGTCTTGCCTCTGGCACCATTTTCTTTTGCTCCTGACCGGACTTTGTGATGGGCCCTAGGCATGGTTCATTGCTCACTGTGTCTGAGTTGTCCCTTGCTCTGCCCACGATGTTCAGCCCCTATTTGTGGAGCACTGTCTGCGCTGGGGTCACCCTCACTGCTCTCTGACAGTGTCTTCCTATTACTTTGTGGCTTTATGACTTGAATTCTAAGCAATGACATGAAAAAAAAAGCTTGATTCAGAGAATTGCAGACCCTGAAATTATTTGCACTGACGTCTTCTATTACCAGGAGAGTGCCCTTGCCTCAAGGTCATCAGATATCTTTGCAAAAGATTCAACCTTCACATTTTCTCTTGCTCAGTGTAGACAGATTACATAAAATGGGCAAAGAAAACGTGGGGATAGAGACAAAAATGTATGACTTTTTAGCCTAATGGTTAAAAACATAATTAGAGCGAGAACTGTCTTAACATTTCTGACAAGATCTGCATCTTTGCAGGAAATCTGTGAAAGAGGACCTCGCTGGTGTGAGTGATCTAACCACAAAGCTACAGATGTGATCTTCACTCTGTTTCTCAGGGTATGCTATCTCTGGCAGAAGGCTTTGAAATTGCATTTGGTGTATAATGTGCCCCTGTTCTGGCTAAGTCTTGCATTAAACTTGTTACAGAATTTAAGCCTTGAGCCAGTTCCCTGTATAGGCAATAATTGGCACCTATCTACCAGAGATATAATAGATGTCAAATAATAAAGGAATGGAATTATAACAAATGTAAAAGATTGCTTTACACACTAACTGAACACTCAAGGTGGAGCAATTTTAAGACCAAGCTGAAGGGTTTTCTTTTGCCTAAAGACAATTGAAGTCTTCCAGGTAAATCTTTTGCTAGTTTGCACCTACAATGTGCTTTAGTAAAGCTCACTTTGAATACTGTGAGCCTGTAGCTTTGACACTGTTTCCCACAGCATTCTCCTGGAGAACCTGGCTGCTCATGGCTTGGATTGGCATACGCTTTGCTGAGTGAAAAACTGGCTGGATGGCTGGACCCAGAGTTGTGGTGAATGGGATTAAATCCAGTTGGTGGCCGGTCACAAGTGGTGTCCCCCAGGGCTTGGTATTGGGGCCAGTTCAGTTTAATATCTTTATCCATGACCTGGACAAAGGGATTGAGTGCACCCCCAGTGAGTTTGCAGATGACACCACGTTGGGTGAGAGTGTTGACCTCCTGGAGGGTAGAAAGGCTTTGCAGAGGGATCTGGACAGGGTGGATAGATGGGCTGAGTCCAATGGGATGAGGTTCAACAAGGCCAAGCGCTGGGTCCTGCCCTTGGGTCACACCAAGCCCCTGCAGCGCTACAGGCTGGGGGCAGAGTGGCTGGAGCTGCCTGGCAGAAAGGGACCTGGGGGTGTTGGTCAACGGACAGCTGAATATGAGCCGGCAGTGTGCCCGGGTGGCCAAGAAGGCCACCAGCATCCTGGCCTGTGTCAGAAATAGTGTGGCCAGCAGGACTCGGGAATTGTTCGTCCTCCTGTACTGGGCACTGGTGAGGTGGAACATCAAATACTGTGTATAGTTTTGGGCCCCTCACTACAAAAAAGACATTGAGGTGCTCGAGCATCTTCAGAGAAGGACAATGAAGCTGTTGAGGGGTCTGGAGAGCAAGTCTTACAAGGAATGGCTGGGGGAAGCAAGGTTATTTAGCCCAGAGAAAAGGAGGCTGAGAGGAGACCTTATTGCTGACTGCAACTACCTGAAAGGAGGTTGTAGTGAGGTGGGGGTTGGCCTCTTCTCCCAAGTAACAAGTGATAGGACAAGAGTAAATGCCCTCCTGGAGGTTTAGATTGAATATTAGGAAGAAATTCTTCACAGAAAGGGTTACCAAACATTACAATGGGCTTCCCTGGGAAGTGGTTGAATCACCAGTCATGAAGATATTTAAAAGATGGGTAGACATAGTGCTTAGCAGAATGGTTTAGTGATGGTTTGGGCAGTGTTAAGTTGGTTAGACTCGATGATCTTAAAGGTCTCTTCCAACCTAGCTGATTCTATGATTCTGTTGCAAATACTACCTACCACAGTGTACTTCAAAGTAACCAGTTAACAAAAGCATACTAGTTTTAACACTCAGTATAAATTACCACCTCTGCCAACAGGTCAGCCATTACATGTATATGGTACAACAAGTTCAAAACAGCTTGCAGTGTAGCAGTATCAAGTAATCTTTACATGAAGAATGGAAGTTCTTTAAATCCATATTGTAATTTTGAATTGTTTTCTGTGCACTTGGGTGTGAGCTATAACGGTCTGAGAACTCTGTATCCGTAAACTCACAGAAACTTGAGAAGACACACATTACAAAGCCAGAAAGGGTGAAAGGGAGAAAGAGAGCATGAATGCTAATGCCACTTCTTTCATAACACATTTGGTTCAGAAGAGTGGATGTGTTAGTGTTTGTTGGTACGCTGATAAGTATGAGGTACTCAGAAGTCAAGGAATAGAGCAAAAAGCATCTGTATCTGCTATTCATGCATACACAGCCACATAGGTGCAATCTTTTCCTTTCTTAATGCATAGGAAAAATTAAAGATTTATGGACAAATGTGCTCCTTTTCTCAAAAAATCCTCTGTGAAATTATAAATCACGCAATATGAATATCTGCAGATAGAGAAGCGTGGAATAAAAATTACCAAACACAGACACTAGCTCTAAGCAACATCAGCTAGCAAATCATCCACCTAAGATGCAGTGGTGAGGACATCATTTCAAGCTACATTGAATACTGCATAGTATAATACAAGCCATTTTGAAAGATAATTAGATGCACAATTTCCTATACAGACTGCATGAGAAGTCCAATCAAACTAAATTTGTCATTCTACTGACACATTTTTGCTATCCTTAATGTCAATTTGCTGCAATTTTTTCCTCCCACTGTGTTGTTATTTTTGGTGAGGAAGAGTGCCACAGAACCCTGCGGTATATTTTGCTCAAATCAATATATCAGAATGACAGCTATGAAATTCACTTACAAAAAGGCTACATAAGGTTTGAAGAAGGTTCTGTAGTGGGCAGATCTACGAATTCAAGTCTGTAAGACTGTCTCTCACTTTCCTCATTTTCTTTACATATGTTTTAGTTTATAGCAAAGGCAGAAATATTATGAGTTACAGGTGACTGAGACATTTATAATCATATATTAGTGATGCCAGAAATGAAAAGGTCAAATAAACAGTACAGGGTCATGATCTCCTTATGAAATATAATAACAAAAAAGATTCTTCCCTCTGACTTCCAATTCCTACGTCTTCAGTGTGTTTTCCTGGTAGACTTTATTGTAAAACCTGGGATCAAATAGTGTAAAAATGGTGTATCTCCAATAGATCAACATTGGTTTAAACCAAATCAGTGTAGCTTCCTCTCTCCTTCTCTCACACGCACTCATGCACACACATGCACCCATAGAAGTCTCCTCAAGCTATGCTCCTCCTGCTTGTGGTGATACATATGTACACTTTAAATGAAGCATTGGTTCGTTAATTACAGTATTCTTTATATTTATTAAAGCTTTCAACAACAGGTTATAACTTTTGCATAAGGAAGCCTGCACATTTAGACTGAATATCATGTATCTATGTGTTGTTCGAAAGATGATCAATGATTACTTTCCCAAGTATTTTTTTTTTTTTTAACAGGTACAACCATAAAATTATGTTATTGCTGAGTTTTATTGGGTCTGGTTGTTGGATATCTGACCTGCCTGAGTGACACGTGATCCACTGCTCAAAGCTGCCTCTGTGAAGCGGGAGTCAGACAGCCTGTAGCTATCAGAGCACCAGGCAACAAGCTACGGATACAGGTCAGTAGGCACCAGGCAAGTGTTTTATCTTCAGGTTTAAAGGTGCCTGGGTTGAACTGTGATGCGCGTCCCAGAATGTGCAAGGCAAGTACTGAAGTCATCCACTTTTTAAAAGTGAAGCATGTATTACGTGTATGTATGACACTGTTGTGTAACAGAGAACTCAAGGGGCGAGGTGGAGAACCAGCATCGTGTCTCTCCTCAGCTAAAGGTGTTTAAGCTTGACTGTTGCAGTAGCAAGCCCTGTACAACAGGATGTGCTCTCAGGTTCCTTTACCCAGCTTCATTCTGGGAATAAGCAGCAACAAATGCAGTATTGGGGAAAGAAAAATGGAAAATACAAGCTTGTGGCTGGCAGTTCACACAAGGTTTTGACTATAACTGCTTTAGCTCAGACCTGGTTCAAGTAGAGTACAGAAACATTCCTGGGAACAAGAGCTGAAGGCAAGTTCATACTCTCGGTGGGAATATGTGCTGCTGAGGAGCACAAACTCTCCTGCATGCTTTTTTTCTCATATCTGTGAACCCTGAAACCCTTACTCTGCAGCAGTCTGGTTACTACAGAAAGGGTGTATACGTCTTGCCCAATTCATATGCCAGTCCAGTGAGTATGGCTTGGCGTTATTCTCGGTGATGGGAGATGTAAGCTGACTAGGGGACCAAAACTTTGCACCCTGCTTCCTGTATGATTGTTCTAGTAAATAGTGCTGTTACAGAAAACAAATGGGCTATTTTTTTATTAAACAACAATGGAAGATGCCAGTTTCGTTTGTTCAGTGTAGGTTATCAGTCCTCATCCATCAAAACTACATCCTTTCTATGCATGTCCCCCAACTCTACTGTCAAATTAATAAATGCTTATGGACATTGTAGCAATTTAAATTCTAAGCAGTGACTTGGCTTAGAAATCTATTTCTTAGTCTTTCTGATAGGAACAAGAATGTTTGGTGGAAGATATGTCTGCTTAATAAAACAATAAAGAAGCTATTTGTACCAGTATATTTTTACCAGGATAAAGACTGCATAGCTGAAACATTTTTTAATTAATTTCTGTCTTGCTATTAATGTCTGCACCAACTTGCAACCGATACAAATACACAAATGCATAAAAAACTATGAAACCATTTGGGACAGGGCTCTGAGCAACCTGATCTGGTTAAAGATGTCCCTGATTATTGCAGAACCTTTAAAGGTCCCTTCCAACCCAAACTATTATATGACTCTATGATGAAAAATTCTAAATTTTCACCACCCAGAGCAGCAATTTTGAACAGTAAATACTGAGAAATATAGTGCAGTGATTCACTCAATAAATCACTAGACATATCCTGTTCCAAAACTGGCAGCAGTTGTTGTTTCTTTATTCTTTTTGTCTTTGTTTATAGGCTTTGCTTCTACATGTGTCACATTCTTGTCAGAGACACTTTGTACCAGACAGAAACTACTTCTCCTTCTTCTGATGTACTGTGCTGGTTTTCTACTACAGAATGTGTTAAATTGCAATCATTCATTTAGTACTGCATTTTCAGTTTCTGCTACCTAACTATGTCTTAATTATACCCACCAAATGGCCAGCTATAGAGTATGGCTCCTTATCACCAGCTACACAGGAGCAGAATATCTTTGTATTTACATTGTTCTCTTCTAACACCCCTTATAGGTCTGATTTGAAATGGTTCTCTACAGGGACCCTAGAGAGACGCTAATGTAATTGTCTGCAATTTGACTGTAAAGAAAATTACTAATAGGCTCATGGAGGCTGCTCACAAGATGACTATACTTCTTATTATGGGACGCAGCGTTTATGAATGAGTCCTGACCTAGTTTGCTGCACAGAGTTTTCAAAGCAAGGATTGTTACACAACTGCGACTCCTTTTAGGACACGATGATCCAGATTCTTGAGGCTGTACAAAGCCACGTGTGGAACCTACTACTCAGGAAAGACCTGGCAGTCCATGGTTAAATCAATGTGGGCTTCAAGAAACCAGCTGGATATCGTGTGACTGAATCAAGTATAGGGGTTGTGTGACGGCAGAGCCACTTGCCCCATTCTGTGCCTGGGAGTGAACGCCTTTTGAAACATGAAGACAGGGGAGGTACATTCTCTAAACATCCACGGGTGTAGCCCTAAGAAATAATCTGCAGTTTGATTTTCCTCTCTGCAGAACAGACACTATGACTACAATGAACATTTCTTCCCCTTACTGCTCTTGTGCTGGATGGTAATTGAAATAAGGACGCGTAAACTAGTTTCTACTGGAAGGAATAGTCTGTGAGGTAGCATCTGCAGATGTCCACAGCGTTAACTTGTTTATTTACGTGGATTCGTAAGTGGATGCACGGGTATGCTGTAGCACAGACAAGCCTCTCTGGCTGAAATCTAAATCCAAACACCAACATCCAGTTCCCAAAAATTTACTGTATGCAGCAAGATTAAAGCATACACAATGTTTCCTTGCTGCAGCACACCCAAATAGAAATCAAAACAAGTAATTCTGACAAAAGAATATATGCGTATGTTAAAAGAAAAAATAATGCAAGGACATACCTATAATAGATGTTGCAGCATGGTGAAGAAGTGAAGGAATCCATGAGCTGGGTATGGCGTGAAATGTTAGGATACAGCAAGCCACTGAGAAAAATGCAATCTCACATACTTGCACAGGAGCATTACTACATTCTGTTTTAGTGCTCCAGGGGAGCAGGCAGGCTATGCCCAGCCTGTGCCAGCCCCCACATGAGTCAGGTACAGTCATCTCTGGTCTGGATCTAGGGATAAGATGAGATGAGATGAGCTTCACCCATGAGATGAATCCAAGTTTACCTGCTCTGGGTGTCTGTGAAATAGTACTATCTTATGGTGCCAAATGAAGCAAAACTGGTAGATCATCACACAGCACTTCTTTATTTTGCCTAATTTCAAGCGTATCCTTGTCCCACTTTCTATTTCCCTGTTTTGGGATTACTCTTTACAGAGAAGCTTTCTGGGTTCAGTCATGCATGAACATAATGAAAATGCATTAAGACCACTGGGGGATCTATATTGATTGAAACAACAGCCATGTAGAAATCCGACTGCTAGTAAAAAAAATATGTTGATTTTATTGTCTAATGCCAGCTGAGCAACTCATTATCTTATAATGACAAATCTGTGCCCTCCCTTCACCAGACTCCTGGATATGGAACATAAAAAAACCCCACACAGTGACAATCGAAAGATACTTCTCCAGTGCCTGGGTGTCAATGAAGGAAAAGAAAACTGGGCAACTATTGTGACTATTACACTACTAATAAAGATTATGATGATAATATTAGAACAACTTTAAAGAAAGCAAAATCTACCTTTTTATTTTCTGTATAATTCCATGTAATAGGCACCTTGTAAGACAACACATGAGTCAACATTCATCTTGAGAAATAAGCTTAAGAATGAGAACCCTCTGAATCTGTACTGGGTTTTGCTCAATGTTTAGCTCATGCTTCCCCGACCCTGACAAGACTAATATACTTGTGAATTTGGCAAGAAACAAGGTCTGGGAAACTTTTGAGTGGGACATTCATTCACTTCAGAACATAAATATTGCAGTTTTATGCCTATTCTTACTAAGGCTTCTATCTGTATGTTTACTAAAATAAATTTAGCAAAAAAAAAAAAAAAGAAAAGGTTACTAGCAACCTAAACCACACAATTTTATAATAGCAACTGAACATGGACAGGGATTATAGATAAATATAAAACATTTCCCACCAGGAACACTTTCCATTGTTCTCCTGTACAGATTTTTTTTCCAGACTGCACAATCCTCTTGCACAAAGTTGCTGGACTGTCATTGACTGCCTCAGGCCCACAATCTCTGTTTGGCAGCAGTGTGTGCAAAATTAAAATGCAACCATACTGCTGATTTGGAATGTTAAGAGGAATGCAAGATTTCCTCCTTCCCTTCCCTTCCCTTCCCTTCCCTT
>JAHREE010000509.1:181299-197034 GCA_033628505.1 Tringa tobata
CCTCTGAATTGCCCTGGCATAATTAATTACCAAGAAAACTAAGAGCAAGAGCCCAAACATTGTTAGATTAACGCACAAAACTTTTATTTGTCTTAGCAAGATTAAGGAAGCCATATGCACTATTATTACCATAATAGCCTATCCATATGCTGGTAATCTACAAATTTGGACGCGTTGGTTTCTATTCTTCTTCGCTTACACTCCCAATACCAGACCCTATGGAAAGAAAAGCTTAGAGGAACAAGATTCAACGAAAATTCACTGCAGAGTGACATCCTTGGGGCAGAGGCCGCAGTATAAACAGTGATAGCAGATGTAATCCGTCTGGTGAACTACTACAAAAGCCAATTCTGTACATGGAACAAATACTCACATTACCTGCTTTTTTTTTCCGGTTCAGTTATAACATTCCCTTCTGTTTTCCTTTTTTTTTTTTTTGTTACAAAAAAATCAACTTCACTATCACTATTGCACCTACTTTGCTTCGCCTTTTCAAAGGAGGAGCTATTCTGGGTCTTTCCATTACCAGCACTTTGGAAAAGGAGAGCTGGGGGACGGGAAAAGGTAGGAAATGTCTCTCTTTCTGGAAGATTAAAAAAGAAGAAACCTCCCACAACTCAGGAATGTGTTTCCCAGCTAATGCAATGGAAAATATTGCTACTCTATTAACTTGTTTAGTGGATATGTTTCTTCATCATGCTTGTATGAAATCATAGAATCATAGAATGCCAGTTTGGAAGGGACTTCAAGGATCATCTGTACCAATCTTTCTTGGCAAGAGCACTGTCTAGACAAGAGGGCCCAGCACCCTGTTCAGCTGAATCTTACAAAGTGATGGAGAATCCACCATTTCCCTGGGGAGATTATTCCAATTGCTGATCGTTCTCATCATAAAATTTTGCTCTTCTGTCCAATTGGCATCTCCCCAGGGGTAACCTGTACCCATTGCTCCTTATCTTTTCCATATGACTCCTTGTAAAAAGGGAGTCTTCATCTTCTTTGTAGCCACGCTTTAAATACTGAAACATGGTGAAAAGTTCTCCTTTAAGCCTTCTTTTCTCAATGCTTAACAAACCCAATTCTCTCAGCCTTTCCTCATACAACAGGCTTCCCAGTCCTTTGATCATCTTTGTGGCCCTTCTCTGGACACCTCCAGCCTGTCCTCAACTATTTATATAGCAGGAACCCAAACTGAACACAGTATTCCAGGTGTGGCCTGACAAGTGCTGAGTAGAGTGGGATAATGACTCCTTTATCTCTGCTGGTGATGGCCTTGTAGATGCAACTCAGCATCTTGTTGGCTTGCTTTGCCACAGCAGCACAGTGTTCACTCATATTGAACTTGTTGTCCACCAGGACCCCCAGGTCCCTTTCCACAGAGTTTTTCTGCAGCCAGGTAGATCACAGGCTGTGATCTACTCCTGGATTATGTTTTCCCAGGTGCAAGACCTTACACTTTTCCCTGTTGAACTTCATAAGATTCTTGTCAGCCCACTCTTCCAGCCTATCCAGGTCTTTCTGCAGGGTGACTGACTCTCCCTTCCGAAGTGCCCTCTTCTCCACTCATTCTTCTATCATCAGAAAACTTCATCAGGGTACACTTGATCCCATAATCCAGATCAGTTATGAAGATATTAAGCAGCATTGGTCCCAGTGTCAGTCCCTGGGGAACCTCACTCATGCCAGGTTGCAGACATACGTACTCACTTTATAAGATGTACAGCCTTATACACCGGATCCTCTCCAGGAAATGGCTGGGTCTAGAATGCACCAAATGATTTATTCACATTGGTGATGCTTATCCTTTATGCCTGGTCCTCCTCCTCCATCCTTTATTTCTAGTATCACATTATTGCGCAGTATTTGTACTGTCATTAAAATGTTCACTATTAAAAAAAAATCAATGAACTTAACCAAAACTGATTTTCAAATATAGCCTACGGGGTATTCTGTGAGAAATTACACCTTGCCTATGGATATTTTTTTTGTCACTGCTTGACTATGCAAAATGCTTGGAATTTTATTTTAAATAAATGAATGTTTCAGTTAATAGACTGGATTTCAATAACTGACATCTAAAAATACCTTTTCTACCTTTTATCTTCTGAAAACAATGAAAAATTTCTTTCAAATAGAGAATGAAACTGAACAGCTGGGTTGAGAGTTTCATTATCCCTGTTATGAGATGAAATCTTACATTTTCAACTTAGGTTTATTCTGGCGGATGTTAAATACAATATAGTGTGATAAAACCATGGAATTATTTTTTTTTTAGTTCATGCATAATGATTGACTGAATTATAGAATATATAGGTGTATGTATACAGTATGATGGTGCTATCAGACTAACCAAATATTGTAATTACTCTCTTTCTTCACAAAATATTCAATATCCTGCTTAAAAGGTCTAGATAACACCTTCCAAATGTCTATATACAAGCATCTCTTCAACAAGAGGACATTTTTACAGTGAGATTGGCCGGAGAACAGAGTAATTTGTTCTGTATGGTGGAGTGAGCTAAATTAATAAAATCGTTTTATATTTAGACTTTGGTGAGACAATGACCCAGCCCATATATTCTAAAATATGTAGTAATTGTAATCAGATGAACAGATCAGCAAAAAATATATTGCCAAAGGATTTTGTATCCAGCTCATTAAAAATTCACAACAAATAATTTCTTGTATTTCTATATAATATTCTGTAAATCTATAATAACTTTCTAGCACCTTTTTTGCAATTACTACTGTACACTCGAAAAATTATTTTTATGTATTGTGTAAGTGTTAAGTGTATACATGATTCTGCAGAGTAATTTAATCATTCTGCAAATACTTTCATGAAGACAAAGTCTTAGATATTTATTTACTGAGTGAATAAAAATATAATTAAGTGCATTGTTTGAAGTACTATGAATTATGCCACTGCAGGTATTACAAGGTCTATTGACCTGTTGCAAGTAATGTCCCTCTCTCATTATTTTTATACAGTAAATTGTTTTGTATAATGTTTTGAGTAATGAACTCTATCCAGGGATATATTTTAGAATATAACTGGATATAGTGATATCTGCTTGATACGAACATATGTTGATATGCTGATATGAGGATCTGATTGAACATATGTTGATATGTTCAGACAGAATATCTTTTAAGAACTAACATAGGAGAAGCTGCTGATGCCAGTGTCCGTCCACCTCTGTATGAGCTCTGACTTCTCAGAGATCACAGAATCACAGAATTGTAGTGGTTGGAAGGGACCTCAGAGATCATCAAGTCCAACCAGCAAAAAAAAAAAAAAAACCAAAACAAAAAAACCAACACCACACACCAAAAAACCACATACCACCACCTAAACATACAACAACAACAACCAAACCAAAACCATCACCCACCCACACAGCACCCCACCACAAACCAATAATCGTGGGCACTAGACCATTCCCTGAAGAACCATGTCTACACGTTTCTTAAATACCTCCTCTACACGTTTCTTAAATACCTCCAGGGATGGTGACTCCACCAACTCCCTGGGCAGCCCATTCCAATGCCTGATAACCCTTTCAGTAAAGAAATGTTTCCTAATATCCAACCTGAACTTCCCCTGGCGCAACTTGAAGCCATTACCCCTTGTCCTATCGTCTGTAACTTGGGAGAAGAGACCAACCCCCGCCTCTCTACAGCCTCCTTTCTGATACTTGTACAGAGCGATAAGGTCTCCCCTCAGCCTCCTCTTCCGCAGACTGAACAGCCCCAGCTCCCTCAGTCTCTCCTCGTAAGACTTGTGCTCCAGACCCCTCACCAGCTTCATTGTCCTTCTCTGGACCCGCTCCAGCACCTCAATGTCCCTCTTGTGGTAGGGGGCCCAAAACTGGACACAGTACTCAAGGTGGGGTCTCACCAGTGCCGAGTACAGGGGGACGATCACCTCTCAGGTCCTAGAGATGTTCAGGAAGTGCTCAGACTGCAGGACTGGCTATGAATAATGAAAGGAACAGCAGCTCCAGGAAAAAAAGGGTTACATTTAGAAGGGTAACTGGTATCCAACCCATTCTGAAGAACTATATTTAGAAAGAAAAAACCTCCAAACCTGTTAGTGTAATATTACCAAACAACCATCTGCTTTGTGAAACAATTGTCATGAAAATATTATTTGTAAACACTCTTGTCATTTTTATCAAAGCTAAGCAAATTGCCAGTTTTATGCAATTCCAGCATTCCCTCATGTCTATTCTGCTTCGATTCTGACACGACAAAAACTTGCTATTAATTTCAGAAAGCATAAATTTAGTAATATCTTATCAGACACATCAAGTTAGATGTAAGATACAAAGTAGATCCATATTAAGAAATTTGAAAAGATACAGAGTATCACAGATGTCAGAATTTATATGCTGTGTTACATTACTTTCACATCAGATAACAGCTACCAGCTGACGAAGAATGCTGTGTCTCCCTTTGAGGATTTTCTCACCCAATCAGTCTTGAAAGAAAGTCCTTATTTATATAGTTAATGATACTGAAATAATCTAATATGTCTATGCTACTTTATAAAATCAAGTTATAGGGAAGTTGGAATTAATGTGTATTCACACATTGATCTGCAGAAATAGCCCACTTCTACATGTAAGCAACTTACAGCCAGCATGTCTAGCTGCAACTAGTGGTATAGAATAATAGAAATGTCTAGGTCAGAAGAGATCTCTGGAGACCATATAGTACAACTTTCTGTTGAAATCAGGGCCTTAAATTAAGTTATCCAGGGATCTGAGAAGCCAAGTATTGGGTATTTCCAGCAAGGGAAGTCTCACTACTTCTTTGGACAGCTTATTCCAATATTGTCTTGTTCCCATGGTGAAGACTTCTTTTCTTGAATCCAGACAGAGTTTGTCCTGAAGTTACTTACACCCATTGCCTCTTCTGTCACTGGACATCCTTGTGAAGAGAGTAACTTGACATTTTCTGTAACTACCTTTTAGGTATTGGAAAACTGAGACTTCATCTCCCTTGAGATGTTTCTTCTCTAAGCTAAATGGACACAATTCCTTCAACTTTTCGTCATATGTCCAGTTCTCCAACCCTCTGATCATTTTGGGGCCCTCTGTTGTACACTCTCCAACTATCCGGTGTCTCTCTTCAGCTGGGAGGAACGTAACTAGATACAGTATTCCAGGTGTTGCCTAAAACGTGCCAAGTAAAGCTGAGTGACCACCTGCCTTGATCTGCTCAGTATACACTAGATGTTGCAGCCCAGGATGCGTTTTGCCTTTCTTGCTGCTGAGATACATACCACTGGCTCAAGTTCAGCTTGCTATCAAATGACCCCAGAATCTTCCTGTCAAAGATACACCCCTACCTGCTTGTAGGGGTAAAGACCCCAGCTTGTGCCCTCTTTGGGGTTATTCCAGTTACAGGACTTCACACTTATCCTTGTTGAACTTTGTGTGATTCTTATTGGTCCAGTTTTCTAGCCTGGTGAGGTCTCTCTGTATGGGTGCATCTGATTTATCTGTTTCTTCACCCAGTTTGGTGGCATCCACAAAATTTGCGGTGAGGTGTTCAGTTCCATTATCCCTATAATCTAGAAAGATATCGAATAGTCTTTAACCCTGAGCAAACCCACTCATGGATGGACGCCAGTTTGACTTCAAGCCATTATCCACCATCCTTCAAGTTCAGTAGTCTAGGTTGTTTTCCACCATTTGTAGTCCATCTGTCCCATCCATTTCTTAACCAGCTTATCAACAAGGATGTTGTGGGAGACTGTGTTAAATGCTTTACTGAAATCAATGTAGATAGCATGCACAGCTCTCCCCTCATCCAGTGAGGAAACCGTTAAATCATTGAAAGCAACTGGGTTGGTTAAACCCAATTTACCATCGACAAATCTGTATTGGCTTTTGCCAATGAATCTGCCACATAAGAATGCAAAACTGTACTGCTCAGCACTCGGTCTGGCTACCAACGGTAGTGATGCTTCCAGCAAGGTGAAAGGCTGTGGTTCTCAGTCCGTGCGGACAACAAATACAATGAAAGTGTTGAAGTGGCCTCAGGGATTCTTTCAAAACACCCTATAATCATACACACAGTACAACATATATTTTTTTTAAACTCCAAATTACAGCTCTATGCTTTCACTGTAGTGGGGAAATAATTTAGCCCTATCCTGTACCTCAGTTTCTCTCATACTTCTGACAATCATTGGGGGGCTCTGCAGAAGTTTCTTGTCTTGTGATATTAGCATTCATTTTTGAGGCAGAAGTCAAGACTTTAACTTTCCTTTCCAAATATGGCTCAACACTATGATCACAATTTGGTCTTAATGAGATGGTAATTGCAGTTACTATAAACTTAAAAGGTTAATCAAAGAGAGCAACGAGAGGGTTCCCTTAGTTGTAAAGTATTTGTTAAAGCAACATCATGCCATGTTTTGCACAGTATTTTCGTACATTCCAGTATGGCTGCATGTCCAAGCCTGCACCTTGGGAATTCAGCTCTTTGTTCTGATGCATATGTCCTTAGATCTTTAATTTCATTGAAATATAACTCACTGTGTTAGAATAAAGGTATCTTACATAACAATTAAGGGTCAGAGCATTGATTCTACCATCCCCGTGTGCCAGGCAACCAAATCTTGAAGTAACTTTCTGTATTTTCAAATAGCAGTTGATTTCTGTGAATATCAACACCATTCATGAGCAATGGACTACTAAACTGGCTGGTATTTATACATTGTGATCAAGTAGTCATTGAAATCCAACTAAAAGAACTAAAGTCAGTAATAGCATAAAATCCATTTTGATGAATGCCTTTAGCATTAAGAGTACATGAAATGTCCTTTCAAAAATGTGTGTAGCACCCAACTGAGAGAAATTACCAGAGCACTAGGTTATTTTAGCTTTTTCATCATGGCTAGTTAACAGCTTGATTCATTTGTTAATGTGCAGAACACTATAAAGCAGAATGGAACTAAATTTATTTTAAACTGGTCTTAATAAGGATAAGCACCAAAATACACAACTGAAAAATATAAAAAAAAGTTAGAATTCTGGGGGAGTTTCATGATTTTTCTCCTTCTGACCTGCATCTAGTTGGTGTAATCATCCACCAAGGCTACTACGTTCCCTTTAGTGCAGAAAAACCCTAGTACAGTGATGTACAAAATATTTTGTAATCAATTGTTATTATTACTTTGATTTAAAAAAAAAAAAAGGAAAGATTTAAATAATACTAATGAAGACTAATGAAGAAAATACAGAGGCAGAAACTTGGTTGACATATCGAGCTAACTACGTGACACAACATGTTGCATGAATCTAGAGATGTCCTAAACAATGAATTTTGGGTGTTCTTAAATGGCAATAATTTCCCAATTAAAAAAAAAAAAAAAGAGTTTAAACATTTGAATTAAAGAGATTACTGGCAAAAAAGGGGGAAAAGGACCTCAGTAAAAGGGAGAAATTTAGATGTGTTAGGTGGTCACACCCTTAGGTGGCTACTAATACAATGCATTTGGCAAATTGCTATTTTCCATAATTTCAGAACTGTGTAGACCTTATCTGTTGCCAGAGATTGTCAGAATATCATATTTCTTCTCCTGTTTATTACTGAGGAGGAAAGTTACTGTACTGGTTCCCTGGCTGCAGCACCTTTTCTGTTTGAATGTGTTCCCAGTGTTGGCGTGCTTCAGCTCCTCTACCTCCGTCCGCTGGTGGCTGCGCGCTCTCCTGTCCATTCTCTGGTGTGGCTCTCTGCTGCCTATAGACCGAACCCAACGTCGCTTCAACCAGCTCTACACCCCAGGCTTTACAGGTGGTATTCATGCTCTCCATTTTTCCCAGACCTCGTTTCTCAAATTTTCTGTACTGTTTGTCCAGAGAAGCGCTCACCCTTCTACGATACACGGTTCCCATTTACTCCTGTCATTTTGTCGGGGCTAGCATTTAAATTTTAACTTTCAATCGTTTCATCAGGACAGCCTCAGTTGTTGAGAAAGCTTGACTTCACCTTCTGAGATGTAGCTATGAGACTCATGTATCATGGAAATGTGATCAGAGATTGTACTTTACAAAATAAAGAAAAAGAAGCACTATGGAAACTTCACTTTTTTGTTTGTTTTAGTTTTGGGTAAAAGGCATTTTTCTTCCAAAGCAAATTTTTCTATTATTTTTTTTTTTCCCTAGGTAAAGAAACATAGAGAAATTGAATGCAGTTTGACAGCCAAGGCAACATTTTAGCATTCTGATATTTTTCCAGTACTTCCAAAGCTAGCAATTCATAAAGTATGCTCTTTTTTAAAGCTATACTCACCTTGGAAAATACATGATTCACTGTAAACAACCAACAAAATCTATATCATTTCAACAGAGTCAGGATTTTACTTTGGCTTTCTGAAGTCTTTCTAATAAGATCCTGCTTCTGTAGCTATACCCTGTTGCTGAATGCTGTTATTCTATGTTTTTCTCAGGTAAATATATATTGCAGTAGAATCAGTTACCCACAATACAAAAAAGTCCCAACACCTAGGAGCACTACTGTGCTACTTGGTCTTCTGTGATCAAGTAACCTCCCTCTAATATTTCTAGGGCTGGTGGCATTTTTGGGGGGCAAGAATGAGGAGGGAAGCATGTATTGCAGAATAGTGACAACCTTCATTATTTTCTGTGAGCTATTCTTTTGGAGCAATATTTTGATAAAAGCAGACTTTTAAATAGCTTTCAAGTGTCTCAGAGTATAAAAGTGAAAAGCTGGTAAGAACTTTCTGATTTTATCATATTAATTTGAAAATCAGCTCAACCATATGGTAATTTAGATGTAAAGAATAAAAACTCTAAATACCGGTTTCAACATGACAGCAGGTATTCCTCAAGAAACCTAATTAACTCACTCATAATATTCCTTCCACTGCTTTTAGGATTGTTCTTCTGGAGGCCTCTCACGTGCATTTCACTGAGTAATCAAGTTTGGTTGGCAATGACTGGCCTTTTGATGATTTTAAATACATTAATTCTTCCAAAGAAAATGAATAGTTAGAAGACATTTGGTATAACTAATGATTTACGTGTGTTTCATTAAACAGAATAAATAATTACTTGATTCATCACATGCACAGCTAGCAACTGCAATTATCTGATCAATACACTTTCATAAATGACAGCAACATTATAGACATTGGCACTTTTTGCTGATATTCCTTCAGATGTCCTGAAAACCAGCTGCCTTTATAAAAGGCAACAAGATAGCTAGTGTATTCGACTTAATACATGTCCTGATAGCCTATCTTTTGTATTAGGTATAAATCTTCCTGAAATGTAAGACTTTTTTTTTTTTTCTAATAAAGCTCTTTGTGAAATGTCGTCTCATCATTTCTTGAAAGATAGTATTTTGTATGCTAGAATGTATGAAAAAATCTGTTCTTTTAAACTTGTTAAAAAGCTCTAGCTTTGTTATAAATTTGTCAGATAATTAAAATTAGAAAATGGAGACTCAGAAATAATATCTTAAACATTTAAATAGTTTACTATGCTTATCCTGATATCTTTATAAAACAGACTTTATGTGATGATGTTCTTTATGAAGTAAATCTTAGAGTAATGACACTTTTTGCATGTGTGCATTAAAAAAACCCACATTAAATTCGCTGACTAATTTCAAATTTCAAAAAGTCACAAGTCTAAAAGTGCTATTTCTATAAGGTCTGTGAAAGTGAAAGTTGAGTTTTCATGCTTCTGAAAAGCTTTACTGTTAGCTCTCCTCTTCTAACACAGTGGGTAACTCCTGAGGGATTTTGGCCTTCGTGTGGCTAAAATCAGACACGTTATTTGTTATTTGTCCCATGCTTCTCTATTTTACATACGCTTTTTAATTCCAAGCAAAAAAGGTGGGAAGAGAAAGCTATTTCATAAGTATATCTTTATGAAAAAATAAAAATGAAAACAGATTCAGAGATGTGAAAGAGAAGAACAAAATATGGACAAATAAAAACCAAGAATGGGATTTGTGTTACTAGCCATAAATATTTACAGTATAGATTTACATCATACAGCTAATTTAGTCTAACTAATGACTTTTATATCAGTGATAAAAAAAAAAGTGTTTCTAGATTGTGAATCATCACTTAGTATATATTTAAAACATTTTGTGAAATGAGTCCTACACGTTTTAATTTTTTTCCATTGACAAAACAAGATTTTAAATAGTGTTATGAATATATGGATTGGGCTCCTGAGTCTGTCCCAGGTGAAACAGTCAAATTAATTGCTGACAAGTGTCTTTCTTCTCATGCTTAACATAGAGCTAGAAATTGCAGGACTAGCTCAGAAGTGTTGGATGGCTCAATTTTTAGTGGAAGTCTCAGCATGAAGGATTAAACTTCTGCCTTAGTCCTCATCAAGTCACGTCTTTAATCCTTTGACTACAGTAGCTAAGAATGTAGATATTGTATTGTGAAAGTTTTGACCCAGAGTGGAAAGGAGGGAGAAAGGAATAAGCAAGTCTTTTGTTTGAGATTTACTTTTTGATTGGGCTATATATGAGCCAAAGGAAATTTGTTATGAAATTTAAGCCTGCCTTTTTGAACAAAGAAGAATTTCTAAAATACAAGAACTGCTTTTGCTAACAGATGACTAATGCATGTGGCAGACTAAGATAACTAAGTAGTCAATAGCAAAGGATTAGGATGTTTTTGAAGAAGGAATTGAAAATCTCTTGGAATGAACCAAAGTATAACATAACTATAAGAAAGAGAAAAAACTGATGTATTTTGAAGACTTAAGCCTCCAGTAATAGGGAATTCTGAAAGTTATAATATGCAATAAGGACAAGCATTAAAGATTTTATAAATAATACCATTCCCAAATAATGTGCCAGTTACAGCAAGAATTGTGCCAAGATAAATAAATCCTAGCACTAGCTATGAATAAAATTTTATTTTCAGTCAGACACCTTCACTTCCTGGGTGACTCCAGTAATGTTTCTGTGTAAAGAACTAGGCTCTCAGGATGAAGTGCACAGATTGTAAATGGTCAGCAAAAGGTCCTTCTCCCCACAAAATCACAAATCTCCTTTTATTCCTGGTAGATAAAGGGTTGTAGATGAATATGTGCTTTTTGTGTGTTTGTTTTGTATCGTGACTGTAGATCCTAGAAAGAAGCTTTTTGGTGGAAAAAACCCTACACCAAAACATTAGAAGAAGCCATCACTAACGTACATGTCTAGTAGCTGAGCGAACATGATTATGGTCATGTGTTGCTACAATATTTTTTGTGGCAACTTCCTTTGAAGCATTCATATTGATACTTTGGACATTACTGAGGGGATTGTTACTCCTAGAATTAACCTAGAAAGGAAAAGCAGTTATTTTTAGCAGGTTTTTGCATTTCTGTACCTACTGAACTGTATTCCAGGAGTGTACAAAAGAACAGGAGCTGGTTGAGAAGGTAGCTTTTAGTGTACGTAGAGACAGAAGAAAAAAACAAAGAAGAGAAGAGAAGAGAAGAGAAGAGAAGAGAAGAGAAGAGAAGAGAAGAGAAGAGAAGAGAAGAGAGACTTAAATGAAGGTTAATTTAGTTTCGGTAATGTTGCACTGGATTGGATATATTATTTAAACTTGTGAGAAAGGATGAGGAACTCAGAAAGATGCTATGTTTAATCTGATCTGAATTCAGGAATATTTGGACAAAATTTGTCCATCCTTAAATTTATTTATTTTTAAATCTCAAAAGCATAGAAGTAAATGTAACTCTTCAATTATAACTCATTTACTAGGGAAAAGCCACAATAGATTCTGAAGTGAATACCACTGAAAAACAGGGGAGATTTGCCACTATGATAAATTTTAGAAATTTGTTTAATATTGGTCATTACAGATGTCGTATTCCTTCAAGTATTGTAACAACAGACACCCCCATGTGGTTTTCCATACTCAGCCACTGAACTAGTATGAGCTCCTCTCTCTCCAGCCCCACAAAAGAAGGTTCATATTGGATCAATACTGAAAATTAAAAGAGAAAAGATTTGCTTCTCAATATAAAGCCCAAAGAACCAATGTAACTCACTCTTATTGTTGTCAGCTGGAATTATATGTGATTGCATAAGACTCTACATCATTTTGAGTCATTTAACAGAAAAGCTTGTTATAATCATGTTTTCATATATATTGTGTTTCATCTCTGAGAGAAAAGGAAAGTGTTATTAAGAATATTTAATATTAAAGAATTTTAAAGAATTAATATATTCTGTATTAAGAATATTTAATATTAAATGCAAAGATATTTTCAGATTGTTTATATTAGTCACCTAACCGAAACTATTTTGTTTCAGAATTGCAACTTTATACATACAACAACTACTGTAGTTAATAGGCAGGATTTTTCCCCCCATAAACACTTAAAGAAGAGACGACTTAAAGCGCAGTCATCCTATGGCAAAGTCTGGTCAATAAGAAGTACACAAGCTAAGTATTCTAAAAGACTTGGATTAGCCAGAGTGAACACCTAGTAAGGCCACAATTATTTATAAATAGTTGGTTTTGAATTATTATTCACAAATAATTTGCAAAACCTAAAATTGCAAGGAAGAAGTACAGAAGGAAAATACATTAAAATCTCATTTAGTTAAAATCTACATTCAGTTAAATTCTGCATATCCTGAAGGAAGAAGCTGTTATTCATAAGACTTCAGAGCTTTTAGATTTTAGATTATAGACAGAAAATTCTTGCAGATTTCAGTAGTCCATTAAGAGTATGCAAATAAGTTTATGATGTTGTGTTCAGTTTTCTCAGTTAAATGAGCACAAGGGGAAACAATAGTTTCCGGAAGCCTAACTGTATCTAGAGATGCTAATCTCCCAGTGTTCAGTTCATAGCTAATATGATTAGAAAACACTCTGGGGAATTATTTAGAGCAATGAAATTTAATTCCTGATCTGAACTGCGCACTGGAAAATCCTCTCACTCATTCCATCCTTACAAAGGAAGGTAGGAAGGATAACATTTACAATAAATTGTCAGTCTTTGTGAATCCAGGCTTAATACATGTCGTAGTTCTTACTAGCAGGACTTTGGCGAAACAGGCAAAATAAACCGAAATCATTAGGTCCTTAGGAAACAAAGAAAAAAAAAACCCAAACCCAAAAACTTTCTAGCACTGTATACTAGAACAAAAATCCGTATTCAGTATGAATCACACTGACCATGTTTGGTTTTTTTTTGGTTTGAAACAGTTTCTTCACATTCTAACTGAGATATTCTGCAACAAAATATCAACATAACAAGTGTACTTCGAAGTATTATTTGTACCTTATTTTTGTCCTAATTTTCTTTCTGAAGACAGAATATAGTTCTGTCATGGGCTTTTTATTCTGAAAAATGAAACAAACCCTTTAATAATATTATTTAATTCATTCTTTTCCTTCAGTCTTCCTCAGAAGGTACGGCTATGTACCGTTACCACAGCATTAGATAAAGGTAATCCTCCTTTCACTTTGAAGAGTACTAGAGTTTGTGTATTACAGCAGTGGTCCACAGGAATGAAATGAGTATAAAATCTTGCAAACAGGAGAAACGCCAAGAGACAGACTCCTTGGAGACTGTGGGTGACAGGTACGAGTTTGCAGTGTAACAGGACAGAAGAACAGTCAACGCAATTCAACAAAGGTAACAAGTCATGGAGGATGAAGACAGTTGTCATTCTGTACAGCTCATGTGGTAGCACACCCAAACATCACCCAAACATGCCGTTCTATTGCACATATGTTGGCACTAGAAAAACTATTGATATGAAGGCTTGAGAAGATAATTAGTGCTGAAAGATTGAATATTTGAAGTAAAGAAGGGTAACTAGAAAGACATAGGTGGGTGAAAGAATTATTCACTGAAAATTTCCGACACCTGAAGGCTGGAAATGACTGTTGTGATTAACTATTTCTTGTGCTATTGGAGCTAGGCAACAGCAGAGCTAATTTAATCTCAAAGCATACAAGAATATGTAACAAATCTGTTTAACAAAAATGTATGTTGATCAATGATAATATATTAATGCTTTCAGTAATCTTTAGTATATCGTTGCATCTCATTTTAAGGAATGAAAACAGGGAGGAAAAGCTATAATAATATGGTTGGTTTATCCCAGTGGGCAACTAAGCCCCACGCAGCCCCTGGCAGACTCCCCAGCAGCGGGATGAGGGAGATAATCAGAAGGGCAAAAGCCACAAAATCTCACGGCTTGAGATAAAGACGGTTTAACAGACAGAGCAAAGCTGCTGCACGCAGGCAAAGCAAAGTAAGGAATTTGTTCACTGCTTCCCATCGTTCAGCCACCTCCAGGAAAGCAGGGCCCCATCACGTGCTTGGGAAGACAAACGCCGTAAGTCTAAATGTCCCCCCCTTTCCTCCTTCTTCCCCACAGCTCTTATTGCTGAGCATGATGTCATATGGTATGGGAGATCCCCTTGGTCACTTGGGGTCAGCTGTCCCGGCTGTGTCCCCTCCCAACTTCTTGAACCAGCAGGGCAGTGGGAGGAACAGGAAAGGCCTCGATGCTGTGCAAGCACTGCCTCGCAGTAACTAAGCCACTGCTATATTGTCAAGACTTTTTTGGTCAAAAATCCAAATACAAGATGCTGTGAATAACATTACCTCCATCCCAGCCAAAACCAACACAGATAAAAAAAAGCAACATAAAAGTTCTTTTTGGGTTTGTTTGGGAAGTTAATTCCATGAGAAGGAAATTAAAAGGATTTACTTGGAAAAAAGAAACTAATTGGACCAAGAAGTTCAAAGAACACCACTTTTTAGCTTTTTAACAGTTAGCAAAATTGAGTAATTCTCTTGGGATTATATGCAATCTGCACAGTGCTCTGTTTCTCTGCTGGTTGATGTGCAGCCTCCCAAGCCATCTGTCCGGAGCACGTTTTTTTTATTCTCTGGAAGTCCAGCTAACACAGCTGGCACAGGCTGACTTACAAGCTGGAGGAAGCAAGCTGCTGAGTCCTCTCTGGGACTACTTGCAGATGGGTTCCTGCCTGAGAAGTAGAAAGAACAGACAGCAAATTTCCTATCCAACCACAGTTTATCCAAAAAAGGCTGGAAAGAATGACCATGCCCAGTTATGATGACAGCCTAGAAGTCCAAACAGGTCTTCTGCAGTAAACTGCAACAGGTTAATTTTTCATCTGAACAACAATAAATTTGCCATTCAGAGACAAAATGTCTTTTCCCAGCCCTGTTAAGGATTTCAAGTCATAGACAGCCAAAAAAATGTGGCAGGGCTGCATTGTCATACAGGAGTACAAGCACTGTAACAAAAGAAGGCATACGAATGTGGCAAAGTGATGACATATTCCCATGAAGTACAGGATGGTGTATCATCCATATTTGTCATTCCATTAAAAGAAAAAAAAGTAACGAAGACAGAATAAAACCATAGACAGGGTAAGTAAGTTTATGTAGAATTTACTGAAAGAAACATCATATAAAGACACTTCCAATGAAAAAAATTCATCAGCTATAGAAAAGAGAAAAGACAGTCTCTTTTTAAATATTTCCCTGAGAAAGGAAATACATGATTCTATGATTCTTTCACTTTTTTCATCAAACTATGGTTTTGTTTGTGAAATCAATTTCCATAAGAAGGTACGATTACTTACATTAGCAGCCATAAATAGATATTAATAACGAGAAGTTAGAGAGAGGAGAGGCTGTTTGATGGGGGGGGGGGGGGCAGAGGGGGCCCCAA
>JAHREE010000509.1:216872-254742 GCA_033628505.1 Tringa tobata
GCTGGCTCCTCCTCAGCTGCTGCCCCCGGCACCTCCAGACCCCTTTCTGCAGGGCTGCTCTCCAGCCACCCTTCTCCCCAGTTGCACTCCTGCCCAGAGTTGCTCCCTCCCAGGGCAGAATCTGGTACTTTTCCTGCTTCAACTTCACGCCACTGGTGATTGCCCAGTGCTCCAACCTATCTAGAGCCTTCTGCAAGGCCTCTTGTTCCTTGAGACGGTCAACAGCGATATACGTATATTTTACAAATGAATTTTATTTAATCATGGAGTAGTTCGGGTGTGAAAGGACCTTAAAGATCACCCAGTTCCAATCCCCTGCCCTGGGAAGGGACAGCTCCCACCACACCAGGGTTCTCAAAGCCCCATCCAGCCTGGCCTTGAACACCTCCAGGGATGGGGCATCCACAACTTCCCTGGTAAACCTGTTCCAGTGTCTCACCACCCTCACAGGAAAGAATTTCTTCCTGAGATCTAATCTAAATCGACCATCTTTCAGTTTAAAACCATTACCCCTTATCCTATCACTCCACTCCCTCATAAAGAGTCCCTCCCTATCTCTCCTGTAGCCCCCTTCAGATATTGGAAGGCCTCTATAAGGTCTCCCCGGAGTCCTCTCTTTTCCAGGCTGAACAACCCTAGCTCTCTTAGTCTGTCTTAATAGGGAAGGTGCTCCAGCCCTCTGATCATCTTTGTGGCCCTCCGCTGGACCTGTTCCAACAGGTCCATGTCCTTCCTGTGTTGAGGACTCCAGAGCTGGACACAGGACTCCAGGGGGGTTCTCACGAGCATGGAGGAGAGGGGCAGAATCACCTTTCTTGCCCTGCTGGCCACGCTTCTCCTGATGCAGTCCAGGACGGGGTTGGCTTTCTGGGCTGCCAGCGCATATTGCTGACTCACATTGAGCTTCTCATCCACCAACACCCCTAAGTCCTTCTCCTCAGGGCTCCTCTCAATCCATTCTGCATCCAACCTCTGTTTGTGCCTGGGGTTGCCACATCCCAGGTGCAGGACCCTGCACTTGGCCTGGTTGAGCTTCAACTGGTGTAAACCTCGGTTCGCATGGACCCACCTCTCAAGCTTGTATTTTTTTGCCTGTTTATGCAAATATGCTTTTATTATTGATATGTAACTTGAATTTCTGGGGATCGTAAGAAATCTACAAACTCCTAACTCAGACTATATGTATGACTGAGAATGTTTTAAGGCTATATTGAACCTTATTTAGGAAAAAACATCCGTTAGATACTATGGCTTTAAGAAGGTCAATCAGCAACCATAAGTTCAGGTAAATTGTGCATAGATTAGTAGGTTGTCTAAGGTGTACAGGCTATCTAAGAAAACACACAATGAAGAGTAGTTGACAGAACTGCTTTCAAATTAAAGTGAAATCTTTTCTGAAAAAATCTATTAACCTCGTATAAGGATCCCAATTTAATCATGCAGATAATCATTAAAGTTGAGCATAACTAACAACATGGGCAGCCCTGCCCTAGTTTGGGTACATAATGTTGTAGCAAACCCCAGTGAATTGTGAAGGTGCTCTTTTCTTAAGCAAAGCTGTGCTGAATTGATCACTGAGAGCCTTTATTTTATTGCTAATTGTATCAATATTGTTTTATTGTCATTACAGTAAACTGCCTTTGTGGTTGTGTTTGGCCTGACTACCTGACTTTGAGGACTATTTATCAAGGCTGGATGCAACAATGGATGAATAACGTCGGCAGTCTAGACTGTAATTTGGCTGCAGCAAAATCATGCTATTGATTAGTTTAATTTCTTATTTTCAGTTGTGGGAGAAATGTCATAACATACGCAGATAGCGTGCATTTTGCATCAGAAATTGTCAGTGTACTTCAACAATTCAGGCAATAGTTTTACAATTTCAGTCCCGAGTTATTATTGAAAAAGGACTGCCAATTATCTTAAACTTAATAAAATTGTGCGGTAGCTTTTGTGAGGTCTCATTTTATTGAACTTTTTAATGGTGCCTTATTACAGCTTATTTTTACTTTGTATATGGACTGCAATTCTGCCCTTATCCTCCTGCTGCACATGACTTCCCTCATGTTATTTCTTTGATGATTCACATTTATTTATAATACATACACATTTTCCACTTGTCCTTTTCAGATTCAGTCAGTGGATTAAAGCAAAAAATTGTGCTTTATTAAAGTAGATGGAGCCTTTTTGAAACTTTAAATGTGTAATGAAAGTAGCAGAGAAGAAAACTGTGAATCAAAGAAAAACCCATCCCCAAAATTCAGTTGTAAAGATGGAAGAAAGGCATCAGAATAAGGCTAAGGAGACCTCTGTCTACTTTTACTGCAATGTCTCAGAGAAAATCACTTCATCTGGAATTCATCTCATCTACCTTCAGCCATCTAACACTTAGTTTTCTAAATCTAACCTCTCTGATTTTAAGCTCTGGTACAACAGACTGGTACCTCTAGCAAAATGTTCATCCCACCTGTATTCATGTTGTCTCTACAACTACAAAATAGGGAAAGCAATATATCCAATCATTTCCTATTTCGTTCACAGCAATAATGATTACACTTAAAAAACAAACAAACAAAACCTGTTGCACTTCGTAGATCAGATTGATACCTATGCTACTGTAAAATGAAAACACATACATAAAGCACATCGTATAATTGTCCCTAATATAAATCAGGTGTCACGGACACTATTATAATGCAAAGAAAGAAATATTTTCTATCATGTATTTCACCTTACTTTTTTATATGGATAAAACAGAAATATTACCCATTGAAATAACATACAATGAAAGCAATGAGTAGCACAGGAGTAATGCAGAAATGATTTTTGAAACTACAAGAAGGGAGGTTGTCATGGAAACAGCCGGGTTAGAAATCTTTTTGTTGCTATGATTTTATTTAGCTACTGCTTAGTCTTTATGTTATTTTAATAAATTAATCTTCCTCAAGTCATTCATGACTTTATTTTTCTCAAAACAAGATGTTATATTAAGAACTTTTCAGAGGTAAGGCAATTACTAATGCCATATTCATCTATACCAAAACACAGAAAAATGAAAACTTCCATTTTACTCCTACACTCATCTATCTGAAAGATTAAAAAAGAAAGGTGAGTAAAAGAGTTAGTCACCCTCTCCATAAAAGGCTATCATGTCGTTCTAGACAATATTTTACCTGGAGTGAACTAAAGGAAGAAGAAAACATGTCTAAACATTCCCCCCAAATTTGAAATGCTGAAACCATTATACTATATGAATGTAACATATGAACTGAAAAGATCAACTTACAGAGCTCATCTATAAAAGGAAAAAAAAAAAAAGAGGTTTAAAATTAAGCCAAGTAAACAAAATGAGTGCCGGGTTAATCAGAAAAGGAACACAAATACCTAGCTCACAAAGTTAAAGAAAAAAAAAAGCTTGTTAACTAGCCTGCCTGCAAGACACAGAAGTTTAAATAATCTGTATGAGCATGCCTGCAACAAATAAGTGTTTGTATATGTTAATTATCATCAAACAAAGAAGTGTTAAATACCATCTGGAGAAGAATGGAAAGGACAAGTGATGGATTGTCAGAAAACAACCTGAAGAAATGAATACAAACCAAACTTAAAAGCAAAAAAAAAAAAACAAAACAGTGTTTCAATGAGCAATATAAATTGGTAAAATGATCAAAACCATGAGGGACAAATAAAAACCGCAAAAAAAAATGAAGACTGAGCTGCATAAAAGGAGAACGTACAATGAAGCTGCAGGGCAGTAAAATACAGAAGCAATGAATCCACGGGTTTTGAAAGTGTGCATGTAATTTTTTGGAACAAGAGCAGATCTGAGACTCTCCACTGACATTTTTTTTTTTCCTGCTAAAAATGCTGATTCACTGACAGCTAAAATGTTTTGCGGACACGTTAGTCCTAACAAATCTTGGAGCACAATATAGGTTCAAATATCGTCTTTTAGGGTTTTCTCGTCAGTTATCCGCCCTTCAGTTTTCCTGGCAGACCATGTGAAGAATTACATTCACTCTGTATTGAGCCAATGAGATATTAGCTCCAATGTCACATACGAAATTCAATATCATATACTAGCTGTGTGTATATATCATCAACGCTGTGCTTTTATTACACTGAGTTCAGAATACAAATTTATCAATACTGACCGGTCCTTATGTTTCTGATGAAAAAGATGCCATGGGGATAATGAGTGAGGGAAAGAGACATACTGCTAGTGTCTATCATGTTCTCCTTACTACTTTTAGTTCTGGCTGGAGGTTTTCTCTGCTCCAATGAAAGGCAGTAACTTCTTCTTATAGAAAATATCTTTCCAGAAGGTATTATTTAACAATGCAGGGCTTCTTGCTGTGTTGGAGCACGGATTCCAAACTCCTTGGAATTCCTTGTTTTTCCAGTACAATCTTCCAGGCACATCTGCCACAGGTGCAGCACCTGCCTCTGTCAAAGTAGGGAGCAGAAGGTTTTTCTAAGGCCTTCCACTCTGTTTATAAGGCTCATTGTTGTGGTGCTCTCACCGTATTTCAGGAATCTTAAACAGAACTCCTCATGTTAATTGTATCACTAACTAACCTGGATTTAAATATTTTAGAACTTTATTGCTACAAACTTTGTCCTTGAATGACAGACATACTTGAGGAGGCTAAAATACTGAAGGTTCCAGTTTTAACTTTTCTTTTCATTAAATATGCTAATCCCCAAGACTGGTGCTTGTGGGTGTGTGGTCAATTGACACAGTGTCCATGTTACCCAGTCTGCCCATCATGGTCTGTATAACGAGTGGGAGGTAGAGATCACTTAGAATCGTCATTCAGGTTGGAAAAGACCCTTGGGATCATCGAGTCCAATCATCAACCCTACTCTACAAAGTTCTCCCCTACACCATATCCCCCAACACCACATTTAAACTACTCTTAAACACATTCAGGGATGGCGACTCAACCACCTCCCTGGGCAGCCTTTTCCAGTAGCTACTCTTTTAGAAAGGTATAGGTGCAGAAATATATACCTTTTAGAAAGATTTACATATATATATAAAGATATATAGATAGATGGTTTTCAGATGGTATATTCTGTGCCTCTTAAAAGAAAGCCCTATAAAAGGATGCAGTCTTAGTATTATAAAAAAAAATCCCTTGAAGAAATTCACTGTTGATAATGATACATGATAATGCTGTTCATCAGCTAAATGGAAATACTGTTATCTAAAATGCTAAAGTTCAAATGTAGTGCTTGTAAAATTTCCTGTAAGGAAATGACCCTCCTATAAGGTCATGAGAATATACCAAAATCCATACTAGCAGTAACCAGTCATCCAAGCTGTATCATTGGAGAATTGCTTCCCCGTTAAACACTTTCAAAAGGTGGTGACGGCAGACACCTGAAAGCCATGCATGTTTTCTACACAGGGAGAAAAGGAACTATGTAATGTCATAAAATATCGGGAGACATAGTCTGATTCCATTTTGTGTTATTCTTTGTCCTATTTTTTATCCTGAGATGCAAAAAATTTTGTACTCTATCACAAAAGCAGAGTCCTTCAAGAGCCCATTACCTAAAGTAACCTATACCTTTACATGAATGGGGTTCTTATGTTGTGATACAAAATAGACTACAGTACAGGGAAATTTAAAAAATGCAAGAAAAATCTGATAACAACCAACTCCAAATGCTTAAAAGGCAAGAGTTTACTCTAGTTACATACTTTTAAAAGTTAAGACTCTAGTTGTGTCAGATTTCCAGTAATGTTGAGATATATTTATGTGAATTAATGGTCTGTATGATTAAATGACCTCATTTCATCCTATTTAGTCACAATATCTTATCAACAGCGGGATGGAGTACTGAATAATTTCTAAGAAATATCTCAGGTGTACCATAGAGAATTTTAATGAATTATTTTTAAAGCTGCTGAAAGGAGATTTGTCATATGAAAATAATAGTTCTAGTGTTAAAATTGACAACATATTAAGACAATGAGCTACCTGACAGTAACTAATATAGCATAAGATATATTTTCATAAAATTAGTATATACAAGTTAAGTGTGTGTATTTTAGATTTGCTAGATACATACAGCTCTTCTCATTTCTTAACAAGGAAGATCAAACCTGCTTCTCAAGGGTGGAGGAACTGCATATGTAAGACTGAAAACTAAAACCAAACCAGGAAATTTTAACTGACTGCGTAGGATACGGGGGTAGATCTGGGTCACTGTCTCGAGAGAGAAGGCACACCTAAACCGGCACCAAGAATCCAAGTGAAGGTTAAAGCTGGAATTCAGATTTGGATGAGAGAAGCCAGTGATCAGAAACCTCAGCTCAAAACTTTCTGCCATCAGCATCATTATGCAGTTCATATTAGCAGAACCAATTCTTTGACTAACTTGTAGTATTAAATATATTGTGTAAAAATTCACTCTGTAGCAATGTAGAACTCGCAACAGATTTCCTAAATCGAAGTTCATTGCTTTAGCCCTCAGGCTATCCTTCCTTTCAGCTTTTGTAGATGAAGAATTTCCTTACTGACGTTCTCTTAGTTTCAGAAAAGTGGAGTTTCCTTCTGGAATATAAAAAAAGTTTGCTGTGATGTTTAACCCTACCAAGTCAGTTTCATTTTTGACACTGGATAGGTGGATGAAAAAGGAATCCAGCATACCCTTCCCAAATTTAAAGTTTTCCAGAAGTAAGAACTCTTTTCAAGTTTTTATGCACTTCTCCATTACTTAGTATTGAATTCTTATCCATTATATTTAAATATTTCAGCAGTCTATGGTCATTGTGCATTTATTCCAGCTACATCCTACTTTAAAAGTATTTTGAAATGTCTTTTCTTCACTTTTAAAATTGTTCTTATATACCTCCAAGGTTATTCTTCTAAGAATATATTGAACGTATTTATATGATACTCAGTGGAAAACAATTAATTGGTTTCATATAATACAACACTATACATTCCTTACTAAAAAATTCCAATTACTAATACCTGTTGCTTTGACATTATAAATAGCTAAAGCATATCATTAATAGTGTCCATCATAATTTACTGGTTTATGTTTACATGAACAGACTTATGAGTCTGCCTGATTTCAATTGAGACAGAACAGATATGAAGATTGATATGCTATTTTTTGTCTTATTTTGAACTTAATTATCCTTTCTTACATTCAAAAAGTGAGGTTGAATTTGTATAGCTGAAGAGAACACATGTCCTTCCCTTTAAATATTTATCTTTTGAAAAACGTAATGAATTTCTTCAAAGATTTTTCTTTGGTTTTTTTTTTTTTGTTTTTTTTTTTTGAGAAAGGATTTGGGATAAAAATAACTTTATATTTTTATAGGAGAGTTAAAACATGATTTGGCAAAAGTTGTGCTATATGAACTGACAATGAGTAATATTTTAGTATTTGTATTACTGTTGAAACTAGAACTTTTTAGTACCTCAATTAATCCAAGCTAGAAGGATTAATACTGAGGTTCAGGTAACAGTAGCAAAGTTTTCAGAGGTAATCTAGATTCCTGGCATTTAGGTAGAGAAGACACACCTACTCATATTTTAGAGAGAGTGTGTTTTGTACATATGAAATATGAAATGTGAATTGGTAAAGTAAGAATTAAGTAAAAATAGTTAAATTTTCAAATTTCAGTAACAGGAAATTTTTGCTATAAAGAGGCCAAAATTTTATCTCTAAATATAAGAAAGATATTGTAAAACTTTTTTTTTTTTTAATTACTCTAATGCTTTAATTCAATCAATGTATCTTATTTACTTAGATATTTTTATATGATAAATTATTTTCTACACCTATATTCATATTTTTATGATGCGTATCTTACTATTCTAAGGCTATAAAACCCAAAATCACTATTTTGTTTTAGATAAATAAAAATTATTCTGACACTATTCATTGTTGTTTAATTATCCTATATAGCACAAACATTCCAGCAACTAGATTTTATTTTGGAAGGTTCCTACTGAAGTTTTCTATTGATTTATGCTTTATTTAGTAGTGAAAGACATGAAGAAAATGCCTGTAATTTTGCATGACATCAAGATCTCTTATCTTTATGACTGATGTAAATAAGCTTTTTTTCACTAATATTTTATAGAGTAATTAAAAATGAGATAGCAGTATGATAAATCACTCAAAAAATTGGAAATATATTTAATGTGCCTAGTAAAAAATTTAATGCATCTATTTTTAAATAAATTTTTTTCACATTTTTCTCAAAATGAAAAACAATTCTACTCTTACACAAAACTGCAAGTTCTGTGCTAAATTCAAATACTTCTGTTTTTTTGAAACATAATATAAGTATATTTAATACACTGAAGAACATCACTGCTGTAAGAAAATTCTCATTTTGGCTGCCTCCACTGGTATGTGTTCAGTATTTTCTATATAATAATTACAGAAGTTGAAATGTCAGCATGCCTTGGTTTCTAGTAACACAATGAATATTCTTGATGGAAAAAACCCCAACAACTTTGGAATTTCCAGTGGAGAGAATACTGAGGTCATCACAGTTGCATTCATGAAAATTTCTAAATATAGAGACTGTCCTGGAACGTTCATAGAGACATAAGCATGGCAGACTGGAGGTAGGTCTGTTGGAGGGTTGCCCTGGTAACACAGAGGTCCTGTTGCTCATTCTACATGCATTTCCCACTTCAAACTCTTCTTTAAATAAAATAAAAATGGAAGACCACAAGTCTCAATCAAAAGCAGTTTGGTCAGTCTATAAATCTTCTCTGACAATGGAATTCTCTTAATTCCAGCCAACAGCAATGTGTTAGTAGCTCTGCGCTTCTTAAATATGGGACTTTATAGAGACATAATATCTGAAAGAGCTTACTTCAGTATCAGCAGCAGTGTAACTATTTAGCATAGCTTTCTTGTCGGGTTAATGAACCTTGCTTGTTAATCAGGCTAATTAGCTCGTGTTCTTCAGATCCAACCTAATGTCTACACCACACAGTACTGTGAAGAATCCAGCCTTTCATCCATCATGTTCACATTCCTGTTGGGGCAGTTATGCATTTCCAGACACAACACTATATATCATGAGGAACCACACGAGCTTTTGAAAAAAAAAATCTGAATAGTAAAAATTCCTACTATACATCCACTTTGCATAAATAAACTGTATAAGCTAAAAGAGGACACGGAACACTCTTTCCTTTCAAAACGTACAGGTTTACTATTTATGCAGCATCTCTTCACTATTAAGCCATGCCAAGATCATTCATTAAGCTATCTTCACCCACTGCTAAAGCTCACCTCATTTCACTCACTGTCACCTTTGAAAAAGAATGGCAGAATAACATGGCATAGGAAAACCAGGCCAACACTAATTTGTAGACAGTTATTTGTAACAGTATAGTTCAGCCTGTGTTCTACAGCAAATGCAAAGCTCTTCAGAAGTCCTTCCAGATTTATCTTAGCTTAGCATCAAGAGTTTCTCAAGGGAAAACTAGAAATAAACTCATCCTTTTCCTTCTAAATTGTGCATCAAGATAACTTACGCTCTCATATCCCCAAATAAATGGCATTACTGTTACGGCCTAATTTGATGAAAAAACCTCATTAAATGTTAATGTATATAACTCCTAACTATGATCGCCTTTAAATTTTTTAGTCAAAGTTAAAAAATAGTGCTTCTCACTTTTGACATGGCAGACATGCTACTGACATATTTCTTGCCTAGAAGCTGTATCTAGGAAAATAGAGTTACAATTCCTCACAAAATAATAATTTAAATAAAAATAGGAATAGAGTCTCCTCTGAATATTGAGGAAAGCTCTCTATGCTCATTATTTGTAGCAAATTTGATATCATTGAAAGGTCTAATTCGGGAAAACATCACCATGCACCTAAAAATGAGATGCAGCCAGAGACTGTTTCAGACAACAGCAGGCAAAGCAGAAAAGTGGAAAGATAACAGCCACCTACCTAATGAATAAAAATGTATTCCAAAGAAAAACAGGCAGTGAAAAACAAGTTATTGGTGGTCTAGTCAGACTCAGTTGCAGATGAAAGTATTTTCATTTACAAGAACTTGATCATTAGGGCATATCCAAATTCTTTGTGCTCCCTTGTGTTATTCAATGTTTTTGTTATTTATTTATTTGCTGTTACTTGCGTGATAAAAGCCAGCAACTACAGATCCTCTGATAAGCAACCCCCTTTTTTTTTTCAGAAATCCAATCTGACACTGGTTGTCAATGAAAGTATGGAGGCATAAAGTGTCATTTTTCACTTAAAGATTAGCTGGAGTTAGCTGTCTTATCTTTTGAAGTGATAATCTTGTTAGTACCAAGGTAACAATAAAAATATCCAGTGATGCAGCGACTTTTATTTTCTGCCAATTTACAGACACTGTCTATTTAATCATTGCAATATCTTTGTGAGATGGTTACATTTGTTTATATACACATACACCCAGAGAATGTGATCTGGGATGTTAATTAATTTACCCAAGGGCACAAAGGGAATCTGCATCACATTTAGATTAAAATTCTCCCGTCTTCAGCCCACTGTTAGGTATGTACACCACCACACAATTTCCCCCCCCTCTAATGAGATAATTATATTAATAATGTAGCTGCAAATAGCAATACAGAAAGTCTTAACTCCTTTCAAAAATAATTGTTCCTTTCTGCAGATAACCTCTGGTTACTGAGTTAATTGATCCTTTGACTGATGATGAAGAACCACAGCGTTTTGGTAGAGTCAGTAGAACGAAACTCTTAGTTTTTAGTGTATATGTACCTATCACATAAACCTTATTGTTCCAGATGAATACCTGGATTAACCTCAGAGTCACCACGCAGAGGAATGAATACCCACAGACACTCAAACCGTACACGTACACACACACGGGATGATAATAAAAATCAATTGGCTAAGGCTTGTCCACAGACTGCTGACTTTTCTTTAAAGAGAGAGGCACAAACAACCTACTAAGACAACGCCACAAAAAGTTTCTTTCATATTACTGACACACATTCAGTGAGAGAGATCCCCTTAGATACCTGTGGAAGGAGATGCAGGATTTTTCTCTCTGAAATCCCCTGTGTGTAGGTGTGTGGGCAAACACCAAGGGGAGTTAAATGTGGGATAGCAAAGCAGTGCAGCCAATGTGAGAATCTCCATCTCAGAAGAACAAAGGTGATAATGTTTGTGTTAAAGTTTAGCTGCAGCCCTTATTCAGTAAAAGGCTTGAGCACATGCCCACATTAGTACCAATGAAGCAACCAACATGAGAGCATTGCCTTACCTTTGAAGATAGAACCCGGTACTGTCTTCAGTTCCCAACTCAGCAGGACACCACCATTAAAGCTTTTAAGGATCTCTTGATATTAAGTACATTAAAGTCCTCTTAAAATCAGTTGCTTTTCTTGAGAGGGATCGTAGAGACTTGTGTTTCAGTACTCTGACGTCTCCAGGGTTTATTGATCACTATCAGTTTCTCTTCTAAACACCCCCAATACTGTAAGCCACCTTAGACCATGGCTGTATAAAGATAGTTTTTATGACCTGAGCTTATAAATATATGTCAAAAGCAAAAAAAAACATTTTAGAATTTATCAGTAATTTCTTATCCATATTTATGGATGAATTTATCAGTTGTTAAATCTCTATCCCATCTTCCTTTGACTACAATGCTTATAAAAAATGGAGAAAACCTGCTGATGCTGATCAAAGGATTTCCAAGGTCAGGGATTTCTAACCCACCCTTTTCTATGTTTTCTTAGTCAACATAAAAGAACATGCAAAATCCCAAATTATACAGTGTATATCTAATTAACAATGCAAAATCTCTTTATCCCTTTGTTTTGCTGGGTTTTTTTACACTGTGTGCTTAGTTCAGTTGCCACCTGGCCTGATCCACCTCGGATGTCCCTTATATACCATACTACATCTTCCAGCCTCATACAATATCATGGATACTTAAGGGTACCTCAGGTGGCACAAAGTGCACATGCTCAGGCAACCAGGCTGAGGTCATACATGGTTTAGAGCAGTCTTCAGTTCTTTTAGGTGTGAGTAATGTGGCCTTCAGAACAAGATTCCAAAGATTGGGATTTTGGATATTTATTCAATTTTAACATGTTTTGCTGCCTAAAATTTACATATTTTTGAAGGAATGCATTGCTATAGGGTGTCCATACAAATAGACACTAAATAATTGGAAATCTCCAGTTCTGTCTTATATTTTTTTTCCAGTATGTTCCAGTAATACACATACTTCTTAAATCTAAATAATCTATTATTTATAAAAATTAGTCATAGGCAAATTGTTATGGGCACTCATTGAGAAAATCTTCCTTCTTATTAATCCTAATAACTAGTTCTGTACCTTTCAAAGTACAAGCAAAATGCTTTTGCCACACAAGACCTTATATCGCCCGAGTAACAAATGTAGAATTCACACACTATGCCAGACTTAAAATTGTATAAAATTGTACTTACCCAAGGGGCAACTGCATTTGAAGCCATTTATGTCCTCTTCACAGGTTCCTCCATTCCAACAGGGTCTCTCTAGACACTCATTCATGCGAACAGAACATGTTTCTCCTGAAATTTTAGATTAAAATAAAAATACAAAATGACATGTTCAAATCACAGAGACGTATTTGTAATGAAGAAGGACTATGGGATCGTCACAGTAGAATTGCTGACCCCAATGGCCAAGGTGCACTTACTGACCACACAGGGATACTGATAGACATCCCGTGTGTCATGAATTTTTCTGCTTCGTTGGTTACAAGACAGTCCATTTTGACAGGCAATGTTGGAAGCACGACAATCAGGAAAACAGAAAGCTTTCCTACTGAGGGTAGGCATAATCCTGGAGCTTTTTTCCATTATACAAAATTGCTATATTCAGGCAATTTTTGTTCAGCTGTGTCAATCATTTTCTTTCGTTTCACTCACTGTCACCTTTGAAAAAGAATGGCAGAATAACATGGCGTAGGGAAATCAGGCCAACGCTAATTTGCAGACAGTCATTTGTAACAGTATGGTTCAGCCTGTGTCCTACAGCAAGTTGTCGGTACCATCACACTCAGTATTTCTCTTTCTCCACGTCATACAAAGGAGGAGGATGGTCAAATCACTGAAGAATATTTAGTGAGGCAAAGTGCAGATGAGAGGGGATGAAATAATTTCGAGCCAAGGTAGGAAGTATAAGGAAATGTAGATTTGTAATCTACAACAGGGGTTGCTTGGATTTTTAACAGGAAAAGCTATTTCCAGCCGTAGGAGAATGGAGGCAAGCCGTGTGCTCAGTGCTTGTCACAGGTCAGCAGCGTGGGCTGGGCTTTCTGTGAGCCTCACAGGAGATGAAACCAAAATGAACCCTGAAATTCCTCTGAATTCTTTCGCACTGCAGAAAACCCTTGGTCTCTTACCTGCAGCACACATACGTACCCTCTCGTACGAGCGCGTGAACCAAGGCAGCTCTCAAAACCTGTATTTTGTGAATCTACCAAATGTAAAAAGGCCTTCACTGGAGAAGCCCATAGGTTTTCTTCCACACAAAGACTTATGACAGACTGGCTCCTATTAGGATTTTTCCTGCCTCTTAAACATGCTCTGCATTTTCCATAGGACTTCAGGGGCAAGACATAAGCAGAGACCGGGGACAGTTTGGGTAACTCAGTAAACTTAAAAGCTATCTGCTAACAGCAGCTACTGAGCGCTGCTTAGAATGTGATGTGGCACCAGTGAGGAATACAGACAGACAGGACTGGCCAAAATATAAACCCTTTTTTAATTCCTTCTTTCAATTTTCTAAATTTTCTTTGAAGTGCTGATAAAGTAACATCACTCTGTGAAACTTTTCTGATCTAATTCTGATATTTTGCTTTCCTTATATTTTCTAGTTCAGCTCCATTTCCGTAATTGGTTAATCCCTGGTTATGGCAGGTCTCTTTTGAGGAAGATAAATGGAAATCCATTGTTTTCTTCTTCTGCATAGAAGAGTGGAGAGTAGCTCCGAGTTTCCTCTAGAAGTAAATCATCTGGCCACAAGCCATGGGAAAGCTGCAGCATGTACAAGAAAAACTCCTTGAAACAGGTTCTTTCACTTCCTTTGCGCCTTAAGAGATACCAGGTTAAAATGAAACAAATGCAATTCTAAGGGAAATCTTGGAATGAGATCATCCCCTTTTACTCACGTTACCCAAGATTTGTGAACTTTTTACTGCCTTTTTGTGGAGATGGTTCTGTTTTCCTCTTGTAACTAAGGCAACAAAGGTATGTTACTGAACTGAATAGTACCATAAATTTTAGACACGGTTATAACAGGCATAGCTACGATTCCCTGCGAACTGTTCTTATCCATCTCCTTGGATTTTCTTTTCTTTTTGGGATAGGAAATCGGGTGTGGCATTCAGCAGGAAAACAAGTCAACTATATGTAGGCTTCTGATTACAGAGCTATACTTTAAAACTGAATATTTAGGTGAAATGCAGTTACCTAAATAACAGTGTCTGATGCAGTATAGGATATCCTGTATTTATTTGGTCTCCAGAAAACAGTCCTTAGGGGACGAAATAGACAATAAGCAGAGAAAGTTGCAACAGTTTTATAACAGTACCATAAATTGGTCATTCAGGCTGGAAATCCTGAAGGGACGGTAGAAAATAAAGGAAAAGAACAAAGACACAGAGGGCAGTTGTCAACTGAGGAATATTTCCAAAAAAGGAACAAAAATGTCATGTACTGAGCAAGGTGAACCCTTTAAGGAATTCAAAAGCAAAAAGACACCTGATCAAAAGGATAATTCTGTAACCATGTTTTGACTGAACTATATGAAATGATACAACACCTGGGGAGTCCTGAGAGGGTGATGAAATGATGAAGGCTAGAGGAATTTGGGACATGAGATGAACATTGGAACCTTAGCTGTTTCGAGGAGTAGGTACAAAACCTGATTGTGTGTAGAAAAGGTGAAAAAGGAGTCAAAGCCATTCTCCCATTCCGAGTCTGACAGGAAACATAATGATTCTGTCAATATGAAAAAGGATGCAGAAAAAGATAATTTCTTTTGCATCCTCATTTGGAAAAAAAATAAATATCTGTTTTAATGTCTAGCTAAGAAATTCTCACCAGTAGCATCAGAAACTGAGTTTCATTTCTGATATCATGCCACTAACCCCCCTTATTTTAAGACTTCAATGAGTACAGTATTTCTTAATGTATTAATCTATATTGCAACACTCCATAGATGAAAAGATTTAGTTCCAATTTAGACAATTAATGTCCAAACTAATGTGATACAGTAGAGATATAGATGCTATACTTGTTTAATAGAAAAATATCTGGTTTCAGGTATTTTGCTTTTAGTTATCTATGGCCGTGCTAGATATGTCTGAATTCCATTCTTCATTTAGGAGAACAAAGAAAGGGGAAAAAAAGTAATAAATCTCTGCTCTGATAACAAAGGTGTTGATTTTATGCTAGAGGCTGTTATTACAGATAAATTACTTCAGTTGACAAAGAAGCAATTACATGCCACTCAACCTCATCTGAGTTATCAAGCACCGAGAGTACTTTTCTCATAACTGATGAAAATATTTGCGAAAACTACTGACTGATTTACAAGTTGTGCTAGCTAACAGTACTTGCAGAATTATTTAGAGAGATATCAAACTTTCTGAAATATTTCAGTTGAAAATGCTATTTGCACATTAAATACAGATAATTCACTGTTTTTTTTCCTGACAAACTTGCAGTATTGCTGACGTACACAGTTAAGACTTTAGTTTCTTGTTGCATCTCTGTAACCATTCCTTCACTATCACTTTTGTTTTCCTTCTAATTTACTATCTAGCTACTGAAAAATACAGTACTTACAAATATGAAAAACTGATAATATTTTTCGTCTAAAAGCAGTGCAGTTTTGGTAATTCTGTACATTTCGGAAAAGGCTAGGAGAATAACATATTTTTTTCCTATGAATCATGTTAAGGCTTGGAAAAGCCTTCATGTGTTACTGCAATTTCTGCCAATCAAATGTACATGTAGTAAAAATAAAGGTAATAGCTTTCTGTGTACTGTAGACAATAAGTAACTCTTCTGGTAATGTGCCATAACACTGAGTGCCATTAAACTGGTAGCTGCACCTGACAAAAGGTACATTTCAAAATTTCTTGCAAATAGTTGCTAGGAAATTCAAGAATTCATGTCCTCAGGGTACAAAGGCAATATCTGGCCAGTATTTTTTAAATATTGCAGAGAGAATCAAAGAATCTATGAAGCTACTGTGAGACCATATTTTCTGAGTATTCAAGACACATGTATAGAGAAGCCTTTTTTTCAATATGCAGCTAATCTCAGCTATGCATTTGAAATGGATGAGGAGAACCTTCTTTGAACACATAAAAGTAACTAATTAGCTACAAATTACTTTCAACATCAAAGTATGCTAATATAAATATTTCCTGGATATACACTTTTGAGGTTAACATTAATACAACACATCCAAACATAATTAGTAATAAACTGTAATATTTAAATAGCTATTTAATAAATAATATCTTAGAGTCTGAATTTCTAAACAATTTACAGGGATCACCAAATTCTGAAATACAAAGAGAATGCTAAAACCGATCATGAGACAATTCTGCTTTTATTAACTCTATAACATGTTTTATCCTGTATAAAATTGAAATGTTCTTAAAATATATGACAAATGAGTACAGCTGCTTAGGAAAGTCAGTCAGTCATGCAAATTGCATGGCCTGATGTTTAACAGCAACATTGTCTACAGGCATGCTGATGATACACAATATACCGTTTATTCTGCAGGAGCACAAAAGTCTTGAGAAGAGCCTAAGGACCTGAGGAGCTGCATGCCAAAAAATATGGCATAGATATTTAGTCCTCTACCAACATTACCGATGAAAATTACTCCGTTAAAAAAAGTCTTGACATTCTGAAGTTCTCAGGTGAATGTAACTAGAGATCAGAGGAAGAAAAGAAAGATTCCTTTTCATGAATGTAGTGGGTGAAACCTCGACGAATATTTCTTCACTTCCATAGTAAGATCAACTCTGTAAGATCACTAGATTGAAAGTTTGCAACTTTCAGTGGTTCAGGCTTTGGATGTTTTATTTCTGTTTAACTTAAAGAGCTTAACTTCACACTTTATTTGAACTAATTGAACTACTTTTAGATTTTGCAGAATATCCACAAAACTGATTTTTGTTTTGATATCAGAATAATTTAATTTTATATCATTCTCAAACTTAATACTCAGAAACTAGAGTAAAACTGGAATTGATTCGAGAGCTTATTTTCTGAATGTAATACACATTATACATAAGTGTCTCTTACTAATTGCCACCACTACTATTAACTTCTCTGTCTGAATTATAGAACACATGCAAAAGTATCAAAATACAAAGTGTGATTTACATACTCTTTATACCAGCTTTTGTTTTATAGCATAATGGGATACAAATTTGACAATGCAAAGGTAGACAGAATGAACAAAATTAATATAAGGATGTCTAAGAACATTTTTTTAAACTTAAAAAGCCCCACCTCCTTGCTTGAGAAAAATTACTTCAAGGCATAAGCCCAATTTTTCTATTTCCAGATCAGATGAAAAGCAAATGATTTAAAATTCTACTTAATTTAATCTTAATGAACTACTACTGACAAAAGCCCAAGAGGGTTTTTTAAAGTTCTGCTAGTATCCAAAACAGTAACAATATATGTGAAGGTTGTCTTCACAACACCCCTGCCTTACTGTCCACCACTCTGTAAAATGTATAAAAATATAAAGCATTCAAGTCATGTACCTAAGAATAAATGGTTTGATTTTGTTGCTTTCCAAGCAACATAAGTTATTGTGTTAGATAAGAGAGGTATCAGCCTGAGTAACATTTCCGCTTACTTTGCAGAAACTGCAGTTATGAAAAAGCAAAACGGATGGTCCAGGTGTGGCTTTAGTGAACTTAACTGACATTTCCCTTTCTCAGCTTTGTTGTTCTGCACGCCTGGTAGCTTTTTTTCCTTTATTCATAGTCTTTTCTGGGTAAGAAATTGCCGGAGTTAAAAATGCAAAGCAATTTTATTTTTTATTTATTTACCTCATACAGGGTAAACCTTTCTGTGAACACTTACTCCAGATTGAAAGTGATTTGTATGACATTGCCTTAGACCACTTCACTGGCTTAGCTTCTCCATAAGTGCTTTAACTCGGAGAAAGTCTGTGGCTTCTCTAAGCTGTAAGCTGTCGAGAGCCCAGCTCATGTCTCTTGGTGGGATTACACCTCACATCTGACAGACAGGGTGCTAAGGACAATCAGTCCACTCTAGCAGGAAAAGCCAGCCAGGGACCCCATGGAGGATGCGCTGCCCCATGGCCTGAGCCACACGCCCAGCCCACTTCTGTTTGGTGCTGGAGACGTGGGAGCAGACACCAGCTGTGCTCACAGGATGGCCTTGCCCTGTCAAAATAGGAACTGTATGAATGGAAATGGAAGCAGGTATTTCAGAGAAGCAGTGTGCCCTGGTGGCCAAGAAGGCCAACAGCATCCTGGCCTGGATCAGGAACAGTGTGGTGAGTAGGACCCAAGAGGTGATCGTCCTCCTCTACTGGGCACTGGTGAGGCCCCACCTCGAGGGCTGTGTCCAGGTTTGGGCCCCTCACCAGAAAAAAGACATTGAGGGGCTGGAGCGGGTCCAGAGAAGGGCAACGGAGCTGGTGAGGGGTCTGGAGAAAGAATAAGTCTCCTGAGGAGAGGCTGAGGGAGCTGGGGGTGTTCAGCCTGCAGAAAAGGAGGCTGAGGGGAGACCTTCTCGCTCTCTCCAACTCCCTGATCCTTTCAGGGATCCTGTAGCCAGGGGGGGTCGGTCTCTTCTCCCAAGTCACAGGCCATGGGACAAGAGGAAATGGCCTCAAGTTGCGCCAGGGGAGGTTCAGATTGGATATTAGGAAAAATTTCTACACTGAAAGGTTTATTAAGCATTGGAACGGGCTGCCCAGGGAAGTGGTTGAGGCACCATCCCTGGAGGTGTTCAAAAGACAGGTTGACATAGTGCTTAGAGACATAGTTTAGTGATGTAGGTTTTTTCTGTATGGTTGTTTTTGTTTGTTTTTTTTAATCAGAGTTAGGTTTAAAGTTGCACTAGATTATCTTAAAGATCCGTTCCAACCTAGATGATTCTATGAGTAGTGTGAGCAAACCAATTGAACCCAATTGCCTTTCCTTTGTGCAGCAAAAATAATAATTTCAGGTGACCCTGCTATGATAAGCAGATACAGGGCCCTGAGAACACTAACAGGCCCTAATTGCCCTAAGCAGCCCCAGCTGGGACCTTCCCACATGCCCTGCCTATTGTCCAACAAGCTCCTTTTCAGCTTCAGCTCTAAACAACCACAGACACGCAGATCGGGCCTGAGCTATTCTGTAGATGTGCTTGCATTTGTACATACACTGTACATACATTGTAGTTTTGTACCTGGTCTTGTCTCCTGCTGCTTCTAACTTGCTTCTATGGATGGACCCTTGACCTGGTCCAGTCTTCTGATGCCTGGGGCTTGTGAGGGATCCTGTTACCAGCCCCTGGCTCTGCCCACCCTGTTTAGATGCTGCAGGACTCTGCCTTGCTTAGTGATGACACTGCCTGCACTGGGATTACACTTGGATCTTGGTTTGTAGCTCTTCTCATGGGGCAGCCTTGCACTTGCTGCTCCCTGTTAACTGTGTCAACCTTCATTATATATTAGGGTGTTCATCGGCTGTTCTAGACTTTATTTGTACAAGGGGTTAAGTGTTCCTAAACTTACTTGTGTCATGTATTTTCCTTCAAGATTTGTTTTTTATAATGGTATCAAGGATATATTGTTCACACCTGTCACGGAAGGGTGACACTATTTAAAAACATCCTAACAATTTAAAACCGATGAGTAAGTTACTGAAAGTAGGAACACTTAAATACTTCCTCAGATAGACCCCAAACATTAAGTGGACTTGTCTGATGTATTTGTGGAATAAAAAAGTAAAACCAAAGGACAGAAATTTTAAGTAATAGAATGAAGTTAAAAATTCCCACATGCCATTTTCCTCATTTGGACGAAAAGAGAGAATACACGATAGCATCATATATAGAATATATTCTTGTCAAACTCCAAAGGCCACTGTAAGGCCTGCACTGGTCATGGGCCTTAATACTGTTACTTGTTGCTGATGCGTGGGTAAAACAATGATGGATCAGTATCTGGCTGTGTGATATACAGTACATATTCAGAATAAAAAGGTTTTCCAAATCTTAACTATGCAATCAATATCATATAGCTACAAACCCTCAAGAGAAGCCAATGAGGCAGTATTGCCTATCTACTTAAAATTCTCAGCAGCTGTCTTCCTGTTTCTGCAGGCCTCTAAACAAACATGGGTTTTAATGAAGGCTGTGTTTGGGTAAAGACAAACTTTTTTCCAATATTCCCACGATGAGCTTCTTTTAAACCAGAAATGAAGTACAGTGTTATTTGCTCAGAAATACCAGTCATCATGAAAGCTGGAATCATCTGAAGCTGAACAATGATGTTTTGAGATAGAGTTACTGAAGAATACACAAGAAGGGACAGACTGGGAATGACTTTGAAAGTGAACAGAATTATGTTATGCTTGAAGAACTGAGCCAGGAGATGGCAGCACAGAGGTCCACCACATGATCTAAAGGATGGGGTAATTTTGTTGAAAAAAAATATTTACTCCATTTTTAAAGATCATACCACAAACTTGCAAGTTTGATGTAGGCCAAATTCTCTTGCAGGAATTAGACAGCACTCCAGGCATCTCCAAAGGGTCTCCATATTAAAGTTTCCATCACAAGTACAGTTTACAGTTCTAAAGGAAAGCCTGTGGTACGTGGTGTTACAGAGTATTTGTTTTTACTGTGCAAATACCCAAGTCTTGGATTTTTTATGAACTTGTTTTTTACCAAATCACATTATGCTCTTCATGTTGACAACTCCCATTACAGTGCCTAAAGGGTCCCTAGCTAACAGAATGGAAAGCATTTGAGAGATGCTGATAGACATCAGATCGATCAATCATCTAGACATGTGAGACAGCTATGAGTTGTCTATGTAATTTATTTGTTTTCTGAAATAAAAAATTATTGTGTTGTTATATCAAAGAGTACCCAGGGATTCATTTATTAGCAGGAGAGAAACCAAGCTGGTGTCTGGGAGCTCATGGCTTATTTGCAAATCCATGAATCCTAGTATGCAAAGTATGATACTTCCCCAAAGGCGTACAGAGTTCTGAGCAACAATAAGTTCTGTTTGACTCTTGAGTTTATTTACTATTGCCTTTGATATTTCATCTGAAGTTGAATTTACTATTTATGAAGAAAAATGCAGTACATCTGGATATGTAAAAATGTTGAATTACAGATAAATGTCATAACAAACATGCACACAAAAAGAAATGAGATAAGAAGACTCTTCACTGATTCTTAACGAGCAGTTAGGAACAAACTTCATCTCTTCTGTGCGGGAAAATATCCCAGGATCATAAACCATCGGAGGCTATATGAAAATGGAATTGCTAGGGTAGTGATTATATTTTTATAAGTTTAAACAGCCTTTTATTAATTGTTTGTAGCTTATGCTCTCTGAAAAATCAGAATTCAACATATTGAGTACATGTGATGAGTTACACTAATAATATTGTGAAATTTCTTTTTTCTTTGAATTTGCTTCTATGGGAATGCTATTATATAATACCTCATTGGGTGATAAAATAAAAAGACCATATTCCATTAACATATCATTATATCATTTATAGAAGCAAATCCTCATGTTCACAGAGTCACAGAATGGTTGAAGTTGGAAGTAACCTCTGGAGGTCATCTTGTTATTGCTTGAGCAGAGGGGATGGATATCTAAAGCCAGTTTCCCAGGACCATGTTCAGATGGCTTCTGAATATCTGTACAGATGGAGACTCCACAACTTTCATTTCAAACTCTGCTTGTGTTCAATCACCCTCACAGTAAAAAAAGTGTTTCCTGATGTTCAGACATGTGGCCCTTCACTGGACTCTCTCCAGTAGTTCCATGTCTCTTGTTCTGGGGAGCCCAGAACTGCACACAGTAATCCAGGAGTAGCCTCAGTACCAGTGCTGAGTGGAGGAGAAGGATCACTTTCCTTGACCTGCTGGGAAAATGCCTCCTAATGCCACCCATTTCCCTTTTCTGACTGACATGCAACCTGATGTCCACCAGGACCCCCAGGTTCTTCTCTGTAAAGCTGCTTTCCAGCTTGTCAGCCCCAAGCACGCTTGGGTTTATCCTTCCCCAGGTGCAGGACTTGGCACTTCTCCTTCTTAAACTTCATGAGATTAATGTCAGCCCATTTTTCAAGCCTGTCAAGGTCCCTCTGGATGGCAGAATGACCCTCTGATGTGTCAGCCAGCTCCCACTTTTGGGTTATCAGCAAAGTTGCTAGGGTACAGTCTGGTCCATCAGCCAGACCATTAATGAAGATATTAAATAGGACTGGATTCACTATTTTCCCCTGGGGTACATCGCTGGTTACTGGTGGCCCAAAGTCAAACTGGAAGCCATCTTTTGGGCCTGGTTGCTTATCCAGTTCTCAATTCATCTCACTGTCTGCTCGTCAAATTTTTCATGAGGATATTGTTGGAAACAGTTCCAAAAGCCTCGCTAATGCCAAGGTAGAAAATATATACTGCTCTCCTCTCATCTACCAGGCCAGTTGTGTTCTAGAAGTTTATCAAGTTGGTCAAGCATGACTAACCTTTGGTGAACCCATGCTGACTGCTCCAGATGATCTTCTTGTTATTCATGGTTTCCAGCGGTAGCTGTTCAATCACTTTCCTAGTGACTGAGGTGAGGCTGACTTGCCTGTAGTTCTCAATGTCTTCCTTTTGCCCTTCTTGAAGATGGGAGTTACATTTGTTTTCCTCCAGTCTTTAGGCACTTCTCCTAGTCACCAGGATCAATTAAAGTTTATTGACAGTGACCTCGCAATGACATCTGCTAGCTCCCACCACATTTGTTGGCGCATCCCATTAAGGCTGATGGATTTATGTATATATAGGTTGTCTAAGTATTTTCTGACCTAAGCCTCTTCCACCAAGGGTACATTTTTCTTGCTCCATACTTTCCCTCTGGTCTGCAGGCCATCGGATTTCTGAAGAACAGTCTTACTAGTACAGACTGAGACAAAAGCAGCATTTTCAAAATTCCTCAGAATTTTCCATTGTCATCAAGTCCTCATCTCATTGAATACTAGGCCCACATTTTCCCAACTCTTCCCTCTGTCACCTACATCCTTGTAGAGATCTTTCTTGTTATCTTTCACATCTCTTGTCAGATTCAACTGTATTTGGGCTTTGGCTTTCCTAACCTTATCACTGCATGTTCAGATGATGTCTCTCTATTTCCTCCTAGGTTACCTGTCCTTGCTTCCAGCCTCTGTATGTTTCCTTTTCTGTGTTCGAGTTTGGCCAAGAGTTTCTTGATCATCCATGTAAGCTTCCTGGTATTTTTGCCTGGCTTCCTGCTCTTTGAGATGAACCGCTCTTGAGCTCGGAGGAGGTGACAGGCTTTCTTGAGTCCTTCTTCCCTCCAGGGCTTTTTGGCATGGTACTCTTCAAGAAGATCTTATACCCTGCTGTATTACCCCTGCAGTTGGGGTGGTTGAAGTCCCCCCGTTAAGACCATCAAGATACAAAATAAGGGTTGAAGTTTCAGCAGCAAAATGGAAATATGTTGGATTTTGTACAGGTGAGTCAAGTATTTTTTTCTTTTTGCTTGTAGTCAGACATTCAGTTGTGCTATCTTAATGGAATTTAGGCCACCCCAGGGGCAATTCTCTGTTTTGTTACACATTTGTTAATAAATGAGCATGAAGAGGAAACATCATCTTTTATTAAATGTGTATTCAGATGACCAAGAAATTATATACTCAACTCAAGTTGAGGACAAAAAAATCTGCAAATATATATTCACATACATAAATGTGTTCTTATATGTAAATAAATATAAACATTTAAAAAAAAAAAGTGTTAGTGATGAAATTTTAAAAATAAGTGGAGCTAGCCAGAATTTATAATGAAAAATTAGCACTGAAGTTATAATTATTTAATAGCTCAGCACTTTGGCAGTGACCCAGAAAGATCCAAATGTGTTATCTCAGTGGTTTAACTGGGACTTACATGTCTAGTACTATATGTGCTCCCTGAATTGGAGCAAGAGCCCTCAGCAACTTGGAAGAATAAGCTGTAAATTAATGATTAGTTAGTACAGATGACACTGCATATACTATATTATTTATTTTTGTCTTTGTTATTGGTAGTATACAACAGATTGTTAATAAGATAAAGAAGTATTCAGAGCATTAATGCTTGGGCTCGATGATACAGACTAAAGGCTGGCAACGCAAGACTTCAGTATTGGTGAATCCAAAATTATTTTCTGCCTCCCACACATCGTCTGAGTATCAGGTTATTGACACAAAACAGAAAATTAAGGCAGGAAGGAATCATTTTATCAGCATGTGGGGGATTGATTCATCTAACCTACTGCAGAAATCTATAGCCCATCTCCTCCTAGAAGAGATGTCTAAGGTAGGCAGATGTTCCTATCTCTGCTGAGTAGAAGGGGAGTCTGAACAACTCACTCGAGTAGAGCTGTTTCTATTCTGTATGTGCAGAGAAATGATACTGCTGATCTCATTCCTCATGCTTAGATTTTCCTGGGCTGGAGGTGGACAAAAAGCTGGGAGGAGATACAGCCAGAGCAGCTGACCAAAAGGATATTCCATACCATATGATGGCATGCTCAGTATATAAACGAGGGGAAAAGTTGGCCAAGGGGACACAGCTCGAGGGCTGGCTGGGAATGGGTCGGTTGGCTGTGAGAAATTGATTTTCATTTGCATCACTTATCTTTCTTGTGTTTGATTTTGCTCCCTTTTCATAATTTTCCTTTAAATTACAATTTTATTATTATTAATGATTATTATTGTATTGTATTGTATTTCATTTCTTAAACTGTTCTTATCTCAGCCCACTAGTTTTCACACTTTTACCTGTCCAATTCTCTTGCCCTCTCCCCTCCCTCCCTGTGCCCACATCCTGCTGCGGGGGGAGTGAGCCAGTCACTCTGTGGCGTTTAGTTGCTGGCCAGGGTTAAACCACGACAACAATCTAAGAGTTTCCATGCAAACACACAAATATATATATGTAAAATTGTTACTAAACATTCATATAAACCTTGCTTTCATAGAATTGGACAATCCTGTCTGTCGTACAAGGCGCTTGAAAAGAGAAAACTTACCTTTGTACCCAGCAGCACAACGACATGAAAAGTGGCCAATTAAATCCATGCAGGTAGCTCCATTTTTGCAAGGTGAACTTGAGCATTCGTTAATTTCAACTTCACAGAAGGGTCCTTCATATCCTGGCACACAGTTGCAGCTGTAATTGTGCAAGTGGTCCTGACAGAAACCGTATTCAGAGCACTGGTTTCCAACGCAATTGTCTATATCAAGTTCACAAAATGCACCAGTGTAACCAAGGAGACATATGCACCTGTTATTGAAATGAGAGAAGAGAGATGCAAAACCACAACACACCAGTCTTGAATATATAGGTCAATATTGTCTAATAATGTTAACAACATTTTTACTTTGAATTACTCACAAATGAATTTGCAATTTTTTTTCAATCTTCTTTACCTTTAATTAGTCACTAAGTAACTTTGTTTCACGTAGACTGCTTACAGTAATTAAATGGAACTGCACAATAATAAAAATCTTAGATACCTAGATGGGACAAACCAGTAGCTATATAGCTTATAATATCAAAATGTGAATGACAATATTGAAATAGAAAACTGGTATAAACTGTAAGTAATAGGCATTTTAAGAATTTCTTTTCTGAAAATTATTAGTTGCCTGATACAATATGACTAAGAGAAAAAACAATATTACATCCTGCCTGCTCTAGGCATTCAATCAGTATAAAAATGCTTTATCATTAGAAACAAGGGTTGCAATTTCTATCTGTAACTGAAAAAAACCCCAAGCAATCTATACAACTTCAAAGAATTTAAGCAGGACACTTTTCCCCCACAATGTAGGATGACATATGAGTTTTACAGGACTGGAGATTACTTTTTCTTGCTTCCCTTTTTCCCAGTTTTATTTTTTTTCTTATGTATGATGAAAACAAAGCTGGATTATCTCATAGCTGATACACATCTCATAAAATTAGAAAATCCTTTGCACTTGACAATATTTTCTTTGGTTCATCCTCTCCTTATCATGTCCAGAGGTGTCCGTGCAAAGGAGGAAAGAATTGTACAATAATATTACACATTTTTGATCCACAGAGATGTTATGTGGAAAGACCTAACATGTTGAGGAAGCCTTGATTGTAGCAATTTTCCCTCCTGATCCCTCTGTCAGAAAGGATATTTTTTCTTTGTTTTTAACAGAAATGGCTGTTCATGTGACTATTTGCTTCAGTCCCTGAAGTGGAAATTTCCACTTAGATTTTTTTATATCCCTATCAAATTTCCAACAGGATAATTGTAAGTCAGTAGGAAAAAGATTCCATGTAAATTCTGTGTACAGAAAGGATTCTATAAAAGATAGCATGATGGTAGCTATTTTGAATGTCCTTTCACAAAGCCTTTTGCAATCTAACTTTTGGGCGAAGGAGATTATAACCATATCCACCACTGGTATACTTTGGTCTCTGTTCAGTTGGGCTCTAATTTTACCTGCAATTCCTCCTTGCATCAGAGAATTTGAAAGACCAGAGAACTTTGCCTATGTACAACCTAGAGATCGAGAAGGGCAGAATACTGCGGGAGCTCTATCTATCATAACACTAATGAAATATTTCTGAAGAAAAAGGAAGAAGGAAAAGGGGTGTGTATAAGATGAATAGCTCCTAGTGTTTATTCCAATTAAATATTACTTTTTTTTTCCTCCCAAGGTAATCTGTGGCTGTTAGTGCAGCTCTGAGAGGTCAAGAGTAGCTTCAGAGCAAACAGAAAATTAGGTGATTTTTCCCTTTCATATTGTGACTAAAAGAAGTCTACAGGAAAGAAAGTATCTTCATAATGAAATATTGTTTGTTGTTATGTGGAACTCTAGAGCGGACTGCATTTAGAGATTGGTTTAGCAATTTTCTTATAATTAACAACCTTTTAATCTATGTGAAAAACAGGTGCTATTAGAAAATAAAATGATTAAATCTTTAAACAGCAAAATCGCCAAGTGTTTTAGCCACAATTATTATTTTTTCTATGTGTATAAAAAAATATCACCTGCTGTTCTTTCCACTGGCTCCTTGCTGGAAGGTCCAGGCTTCCCAGTCAGATTTTTGTCAACTTTATGTCTTCTTGATCCCTAGGAATTTTTTTCCTAATACGTGAGGCCTGGGTTTGTGCTCCCTTATCTCTCAAGGGATGAAGAAAAAACTTTTACGATTAATTCCCTGTCTGTTCCAAAATACAGTGTTTTGTATCACATTGCAGATCAGTATCAGAGCATGTAAAAATGGTTTATTTCAGTTGAAACTACATAAGTAGATGTGCTCCTCGGGGTACAGCTAATGCACACCAACTGCTGATTGGCTTTTAGTTCATGGGCCAAAATAGAGCTTGCTTGCAATAAGCCCTCAATATCTTTTATAGTGGTGTTGTGAGTTCTTCAGTGTCATCCTTTTTTGCTTTACAGATCCATTGCTACTGCGCTGTAGTACCTACTGGAGTAGGTATAGCTACTGTATTCTCTCTTCCAACCCCAGTCACTCCTTAGCAAAGGAGAAATATTCCCCTTCTCAAGAGCTCCAGCTGTTTCTGTTTCTCACTTTTTAAAGTTATGAAGTTCATATCTCATAAAGTTGTTTTACAGCTAAATGAAAATGTTGATTTATGTAAAATTTTATTATGCATAAATGTGCAAAGCATGTTTATATCATTTTGCATGTTTACGCAAAGTTACTTTCAGCTACACAGTTTCTGAATCCACCAACAGTAAAACTTCAGTATGGAAACAACAGTCATACTAAATTTTTTTCTGGTGCAGTTAACTGCTTGATTTCCTTGGTTAACTATTATGTGGTAAAAAATACATTTTTTTTACAGCAATGATTAGTGTGTCCATTGTTAAAATGTAACTATTAAATCACTCTTTGAAAATGTGGCTCTTATAATTAATATTGAATAGAATATTTAGGTTACAGCTCTCCTTAACAGGAAAAAGAGGATAAAGAGTAGGAAATTTCTATCATTTTCTTATTATTACTAGTTGTGTAGCTTCTGAGACAACAGAAGAACTACACAGAAACAGATGTAATGGAGAATCTTCTAGTTTCAGTTTCATGCTTGTGATTCCATACTACAAGCAATGATGTTAGTCTTGTGTTTTACAGTGCTTCAGTGTAGAAATCTAAACAAACTAAGAATGGAATGTGCTTTGATTTTCCTGGTGAAATTATAACTGGATGTCTTTTAATTTAATATGGCTTAATGTAAAACTACAAACTAATGGTGCAGAAAGAGGTTTTGCTCTGTTAGTGTTTGCTAAACACATGCATTAATACAAACAGGAGTATTCTATTCCTCTTAATAACAAGTTAATTTCTTACTGTGTGTTGAGGATTAGAACATCTTAGAATCATTCATTTATTGTTTATAATCCAGAATAAGATTCAGAGGTGTTAGTATCTAGAAGTTCAATAAACTTCTTATAATCATAATTTGTAATAATACACATAAAATTCTAATGGCATGTTTAAAAATAACTTTGGTATATAACAGCATGTATGCAAAAGCTACCAAGGAAGGTTAAAATATATTTAAATGAATAAATTAGCAATAATCTTTATGTAAAATATGTACTTTATAGTGTGGTTACTTTTTTTCAATAAACATGGGCCATTTTTATGCAGTAAAAGTCTAAAATAGGTCTTAGAGTTTAGATTTTTTTGTTAATTTAACAGCATTAACATGTAATAGTTACCACTTACCTTAATGTATTATATATTCAAGAGTACTACATACAAAGCAGATACAGATTGTACTACAGATTGTACTACAGATCGTGGATTTTTCTTAAATTTAATGTATAATAGTGTAAGTGCAGTTCTGTGGGCTTTGGATATCAGCATCTGGCTGCATTTATTTGTAGCTTTAACATTTTTATAAGATTCTAAATGATCCAAGATGTTACTAGATGTTATCTTTTCGACTCTAAGTCAATCTATGAAATGGATCTTGAATACAGTTTTGTTAAACACTGTGCTGGTATAGCACTGATATAAGTGAACTTCAATTATCTTTCCCTGTCTGTCTTAAAAATAATATCAAGACCAACGATCTCTAAGCAATTAAGACTTTTACATTTGTAGTAGGAAAAATACCATCACCACATTAGATTGTAATGAATATGACCTTGCATTAATACTTCAGCAGCACTAAAATACTGAACATGATATCAAAAGCTTTGAATCATGGATTGATTTGCAGTTTTCATTTGCTGCAAAGCTGAAGTGCTTACCTACAAAAATTTGAGAAGAATTCATATACAGATATGTATGACAGCAGAATTTCTATTTGTGAGTGGACCTGTAGCTCAGGAAACATGTTTTTTGCCCTTATCAGAGGGATGCCCCAGCTGTGTGCTGAGACATCAGTGCCTGCTGCCTTCTGTACTCCAGCTCCAGCTCTGGGAATGGCACCTCTGGGGAGGAGGGGACGCCTCCCAGCAAAGACCAGGAGAGGCTAATGACACCCTCCAACTGCTTTCTTAAGGAAGACTAAAATGTCAACCTTACAAACTGGGCGAGCCATGAAAGGATGAGCATAGCACCAAAGAATAGGTAAATACGAAGAAGTTGCATATTAATGTTAATGGGAATAATCATAATTTCTTAGCTTCACATATGTTCTCTCTTGTCCACAGCAAGGTTTCGAGTGTGACAGATCCTAGGAGGGAAAACCAATACCTCAATGCTTCTGCTACAAACATGGGCTTTAGTAGTGGACACCAAACTCATGCCACAGTTACCCTCTAGTTGGTCGCTTTGCTCCCACACATATCATGCAGGTGACTGCACATTGCTAGTCCACTGCCTGAATCTACTTCATGTTGCACAATAATTTGATGTGCCTGTGAAATAAATGTTGAACAGAGATGCAGATAAGTCAGGCATAGAGTTTGTCTGAGGATCGTGTTACTCAAATGCAGGTGGTTATGGCATAGCTGCAATATGTTCCGACCAACATCCATGCAGTAGGATGTAACTTTCTATCAGCATAGGTCTAGAACTGAAGGCGTGCAGGTACACAAGTTGGTACTAGTTAGTCCAGGCAAGACATCTGTCACGATGCCATCACAGACTGATTGCACTAAAGAGAGGCAGTACAACTTGTGTTAGTGAGTAAATAACTATACAGTGGACAAACCTTTAAAACGACCGAAAAACACCGCAGGCCAGACTGAAGATGCAGTTATGCTGATCTGTACAAGGAGATGACCCAGCTATTTTCTAGCTTGAGACATAGGAGCACTGAAGCTTGGCCTTAGCTAAGATTTCCCAGTATCTCTCTACTTTGCTTTTTTTTTAAAATAATTTTTATTCCTATTATTATAGACCGAGCAGATTAATTGCATTTACTCAGTATTAATTATTTTGCTTTCTAGTTGAAATATGAACTGCACACACATTCATAAAGGGACTAACAGGTTATTTAGCTTCACTTCGGCTTTTTGTAAGCAGCTATATTCTCGGCAGAAAAGCTGTTGTATAACTTATTACAGAGATATTTCCTTAGAAATTGCAACATATATTCACCTACCAAGGAAAAGTATTTTTCCTCTTTCTCTAGGGGAAGAAGCCTATTATTCCTACAGAATACTGTGCATATAATATTACTAACTTTATGTGGCGCTGCCAACTAGGTCCTGCAGTTAAATTGTATATATAGTATAGGGTGAATAAACCTGAAAATGGAAAATTAGATTTTAAAAAAAATAATCTAATCAAACAGCTTTATTTATCCAGCCAGCAGGAAAAGGGAAAAGTCAAGGATGAACAAAGTAATAGAAGCTTTACATTTTGTTATATTCAAAAGTTATCTAAATTATGATTACTTTTCGTAATCTTGCTGGTATTATGCAAAGAAGTGTTCCATATTCTAAAGCATTTTATTTTACAACATGTCACTAGGTAAGGATTTACTCTTTCCTAGTGAGATTTATTTAAGACTAAATTACACACGCTGAAATTTATATATGAACAGTGAAAAATGAGTTGGCAATTTAAGCTTTTCTGTACACCAAATCGAACTTCTAAATGGGAAGTTTTCCTGCATAAAACCTCATGAAATGCTGACCTCAGAGCTATATCTACAGAATGAAATTATCTATAGAATAAAACACATTTTTAAAACATAATAGTTTATCACCTTTTAAACAGTGTTAAAACCTACTATACAGCTTCTTCAAATGTCTTAATCTAATAGTTTTCAGTCCTTGCTGGGTTTTCCTGGGGCTATGGTAAGTGTAGAACTTCATCTGAATAGACTGGACTGAAGAAACAGGAGAAACAGGACAGGTCATGGAAACTACACTGAATTTTAAATTCCATCTTTTCCCTCTGTCACTCCCCTTCACTAAACAGACAACAGTAAAATATTAGGACTTACTTCAGTTAGGACCTTGGTTGTCTGAAAAGTAATGTTGGCAAAGAATAAACTTACAAGGGTGAAGAAAACAGAGTAATAACCGCCTCCCACTGGATTTTGAAACAGGAAGATCAACTCCTGGAAGAGTTCTTTCACTTTAATTATTTATTAAATGCTTCTAAATCTAATTTGCTTCTAAATCAGTTCTTCTACTTTGTTCTCCTACAGAGAACATAATGAAATGATAGATGTTCTTTTGAAAGGAAAATTAAAGTAATTTTTATATAGCAACACTGTGTATTTACTGGGTTAATGAATCTTCTCTCAGGTGTATATGACCAAAGGTAAAGAGATTTTCTTGGCACGTGGAAGCAATTAGTCTACTGCGTGGTATCTGCCAGATTCATCATATCAGCAACTACACCATCAACCCAGTGGCAGGAGCAGTAATTCTTTGGAGAAGTTATCACTTTAAATACATGCTAATTAACTTATGTTATGATATCTCAAACAGCACAGACTCAGCTGGCATTAATTCATTGGAATTAATAAGAGGTTTTGTGTCAGCGTGATTGAGGCCGCTTTAATTGTAAGAGAAGGGTCACTAAACCAAGGAGTAAAACTCCTAAGATTTATTATTGTGATTATGTCGTTCTTATTATGTAGCCTTACTGAATGTTATACTATATCACAGTTTCAAAGTTCTCCTCTTTCACCCAGAGCAATTCCCCATCCTGAACTCAAAGGAAATTCTCAGTGTGTATTAAATATACAGCAATGCGACTCTGTCTGAAACAGTAATTTCAAAATGGAAGGAGAAACAAGAGTATGCCGTGGTAAGGAGAGAGAAAGTTAGAAAAATTGCAGACAGCTGAGTGCTTATTGACAATCTGGAAAAACCTGATAGCTTGCAGAATGTGAGAGTTTAAAGGAGAGGGATGTTCTTAAAGCTAAACTGAATTTTTTCCATGCTTTCCTGGTTTTAGGATTACTATAACCTCTATTACTATAACCATTCCAGCCACCACTGGAACAATACCTAATGACCAAAGTTTAATAATTAGTTTAGAAATTAAGATTTCTTAACTCAAAGAAAAGTCTAGAGTTTTACACTAATTTTCCATAAATAAAAAACCAATATATAAAATTTTTGCTTACTTAAGTGGAAGAAATAAAGGTAAGTAATGTTTTGAATGACTATAATAGCTTTAAAACTGGATCTCAGTAGGGTTGTTAAAGGCACTTACACATCTAATTCTCCATATATTCTGCTGACAATTTTTTCATGTCTTCCTGAAGCTACTTTGCATCAAATACAGCTCTTGATAATTACCTTATCAAAAAATGATACCCATTTTAGGATAAAATGCAAATTGCAAGAATCTTTTGAAAAAGTTAGGTTACTACAGTAGTTACATTCAGTACTTACTCTCCCATTCTTTTGGTTTTAATGGTGTATTAGAAAGGGGAAATGACAAATGTTTCACTTGCTGAAAATAAGTAACTCTTGGGAAACAGCATTCTTTTTAAGGACAGAATAGTTCAGTTCTCTTAAAAAATGTTTCACCGTCATTGAGGAACAACAATCCTCTGTCGACAGAGTGGGTATTATACAGTAAACACTCTGCACACTGTCTTTGCAAAATAACCAGCTGTGTTTCTGTGGGGTCAGGTTCTCTGATAACAAAACTGTCTGCTAACACATCGAGGATCGGGATCTCAATGAAATGTTTTCTTGTTCCTTCCATAAGCAGACTGACCTGTCCACCCAATTAGTCTTTCAAAGACTTAAAATTAGAAAAAAAGAATTAAGTGTTTTCTGTCAGTAGTCTGAGTCTGGACTAGCAAGCTCAACTCAAAAGGACTTGTTTTACCAGTAGTCCTCAGACCTACTCATTTCTCAGTAAATGCTAGTGGGTTTTGTCAGGTAAATGCAGCTTTCTTCTTCTATCAGAATTCTGCTCCTGATACAGACAGGAAAACCACAGACTTCAGTCAAATGTCAAAATATGGTCCAGTATTTTGACACAAGAGTTGTTTGCAAGTTGGTAAATACAAAGGATTTATACTTAGTAAGGACTTTGTGGCAAAAATTCCTTTTAACTATCATATATCAAGAATAATATACTTATCTGTATTTGTGTGCTTATTTGGGGATTTCAGTTATTATTACAGAAGTTCCTATAGAAACAGTGGTGGATTGTAAGAAATTTTTAATTACTTCTATTTTAATTTTGTCCTCTATTGCAACCTGTTCTAAATAGAAATATTAAAGTGTATTAATTACACTGATTCTAAGTACAGGACAGAGTATAAAATAAAAGCCTTTCAAAATACATTCACAGACACTATGCAGAGGGTTTTGTTATTCTGGAGTTTTTTAGAGGAAAATTAAATAATTCAAGTCTGATAAGAACAGCTGAGCTGAACTCTGTTTATTGAAGAAATTCTTTTACATTTATTTTTTCCCCATACTTTTATAGAGTCTCATTTTCAAATACTTACAGCTCACTAAGGAAAGCACATACTTGACAGTTTTGTCAACAACTAAAAAAAAAAAAAACCAACCCAAAAGACCCAAACAGCAAATAACTCAGCTTTTCAACTATTCACTTGAAAATTAAATTTAAGTTTTAATAAGAAAAGTCACTCCATGTCAAACTGCAGGCTTTTAAAGAATTTACCATGTACTAAAATAGATGATTTGTTTGTCTGACATTTTGCATAGTTGTTTTAACTTCTTTGTCCTGCAAAGAGGCATATTAGTGAGGGCTTCCTTTGCAAAACTTCGGACTGCACAGTTTTATTGAATGCACATGTTTATTGACAGCTAGTACCCATGCTATTTTATAGTCTGAGAAAAATATTACTGCACTAGCAACTCCCTTTGTCATTTTTCTTCAAAGGAACAACATCATACGGCATAATCTTCTTTATGAAGGCTTGTATGGAGAGCATCATGTTAGTACCTGTAGTTATTAATTCCATCTTCACATGTGGCTCCGTGTTGGCACTGATTTACCTCACAGTCATCAATATTCTCTAGGCATGTTTGTCCTGTCCACCCAAGAGCGCAGACACAGTGAGATCTCTGGTTTTCTTCATCGTAGAAGCAGCTCCCTCCATTTGCACATACCTAAAGACGAGAAGTACAAATGCATAAAGAGGTTTTTCCCTATATGTTGTCTTTTTTTCACCAAAGAGTTTAACTGAACAAGCTGTTGGTAATAAGTATGGTTATTTAATGTTTTTATGCTGTAATGTTATAAAAGATACATCTCCAAGTACCTACAATACTGAATGTCATTAAATCAATATGTCAATTAATTGTTTAGTTGGAAAGAGGCATTTATGATTCAATTTAACAGTGCCATTTTCATAACTGGCCTTAAAATGTGCTTTTTTTTTTTTTTTAAGAGGGATGATAGTGAACCAGGCTTTTATTTTTTCATTGAAAGAATTAAGTAACTGTTCCTGTGCTTAAAATCTATGTATAATTGAATTTGTGGCTATCAGGAAAAAAAGACTGAATAGGTTTTTATTTTAATCATAATTCTGATTCACAAGATATCCTTGATTATTTATTTCTTTTATTTCAGTAGATTCATATATATGTCTCATATCTATGCTCTGGGAAGACCAGAACTTGCAGATATTAAAAAAATAATAAACCTAAACTGAAACAGTATTTTTCCTTGTAGCTATTATTTGCTAGTATTACTTAACAAACCAGTATTTCATGTAGTCTTCAAAAATTACAGAAAGTTCTAGGACATAATGAATGTTTCTTTCTTCATTTTACTTTTAAAGTCCCATTTAATTTCCATGAAAATTTTGCCACTGTAAAAATGAATAATTACATTTTCATTTGAAAGCAATTAAGACCTCTCCTTCTAATCAATTGGTTTCTAAAGAAAATGGTGTCTACAAGATGAGCTAATGCACTAGTACTTCAGTTTGATTGAGTCTGAATCTCTTTATAATGTCATTAAGATTTGTAATAATAACAGTTCTTGGCAGAAATCCTCTAATATTCATTTGTCTTTGATTAAGTTTTAAATTGACCTTAAAATTCAGAGATTTTTACTACGCTCTCGGTACTGAATTTTAGACTTAACTTGGGATTCTTTTTCAGTAGGACAACTTTTGAAGAAAAACACTGCTCAACATAAATGAAAAGGAAACTCCTCTGTGTATAGTTTTGGAAACATTCTTTTTATTATTTTAATGTGTTTTCTTACTTTTTCATTTAAACATTTCTGCAGGACTTTGTCCTGAGGCTTACTATTTTCTCAGAGCTTAAATAGATCAAATAAGCTGATGCTGAAGAAAACCATCTGGAAAAAACATGGACAATTAAGACACTAATATTTCAGTATTGCCACAGTACTATATTCATTATATTCTTTTGTTGCTTGGATACTTTATACTGTGAGGAAAGGTGTTACCCTTCAATATATTAGTGCAATCTAAAGCAGCTTTAAATTAAAATGAAAGCTATGGAAGATATTTTTATCTCAGCCGTAAAATTAATTCCCTATCAGTTTAAATATTGAAAAATATGAGTTAGAATAATTAAAGATTTTATAAGAAATTAAGGATAATAATTTTTTTTATTTGTTACTGAAGTCAAAGTAAATACCTCTACTTCGTAGTTTTCTAACCTTCAGACCTTCATTGTGGATTGCTAAAGTTACTACAGACATTTGTTTGTTACTTTTTTTAATACAAGAAATAATTTTAAATTAAAACAAATAAACAATCAGACTTTTGGAATGAACAGTATCCTCCTATCAATTAGCTTTTTCTTCTTCCAAAGTAAGTCTTCCTCATAGTTAGGAATAAATGCAAATCTTATGATTTAACAGACCATAAGCACGGGCTCTTCTGGTCAGTCTGATCATCAAGCTTCTGTCTATTACAAGTACTTTAAAACAAATCTGCCTTATGATGTAGTCTTGATAAAAACGTGAGAATCACTTCCTTCTAATTTCAACCAGGAAATGTTACTACAGCAAGGAAAGATAATTAGTCCCTAGATTATTACATTTTATTCTTCTCCTTTCTTCACTCTGCAGTAACTGAGGGAAGTAACCCTACTATATGGCTGTCTCTTCCTCTCTAACCTTGCTCTCTCCCTCCTCAAAACAAAAATATCAGAATTTCATGAAATATTTCCTGAAAATTATGAAAATTCCAGAAGAAATTATGAAAATAAAAGATGGAAAAGTATGATTAATATGAAAGAAGTACTCTGCTTAATTTAACTGCTTGTAGATTTAACTTTTACTTACATTGTTTCCTCATGAAGTAACTGCTTAAATCCTTATATTACCTATAAACAGAACCAGATGCCTTTCTTGGTCTCCAGAATTTGAGTTAGTTCTCTTAATTTATGCAGACTCTTTTCCATTATGTTTCCTTTTATTCAATTTTGCTACTCTGGCTCCTGACAATTAAATGCTATTTTTCCACCCATAAGTGTAGTAAGTATGGTTAAAACAGTTTCTAAGAAGCAAAGTTTGTAGAGAACTATATCAAAAATGTATTTCTACAGATGGCTATGTTGCTCAGCATCTAAAACCCTACTGCAAAGCCTCCTAGCTCTAGTAATTGAAGAGTCATTGAATTTCTTATTTGGAGATTAATTTCACCTCGCAGTCCTGAAGTTCACAGATGTCATTTGTCCTTTACAAATGCACACATTAAATTCCACCCCAATTTTTCAGATAATTTCTCCAAGACAGTGGCATTCAGTTTTATCATGTGTAGTCTATTCCACCACTCAGAAGGAAAATACCTTTGGGTGCAAGTCAGGCCCTTGCAGAACACTACTTACTATTTCCCTTGGACAATTGTCTAGGAAATTACTGCTAGAATAATTAAGTATAATTTATTATCTGCTTATCATCAAAGTGGAGCAGGTGCATTGTTTCACTAGCTTGCTTGTCCGATTACTAGATGAAAAGCTGATCTATTTCAACTCTTGTAAAACCTTTTTACTTTTGCCACTTCTATTCCTGTTATAGGAAAAAATGAATTGGCTTGAAATTATTGACTTCTGGCAATTTTTGGCTAACTACCCCTCCCTTTACATTTTTTTTAACCTTTCTTGCAAATGACACTTTTCCCAGAAAGTTTAAATGGATTGTTCATGTACAT
>JAHREE010000509.1:269660-344532 GCA_033628505.1 Tringa tobata
ACCTCTGTCCTGCTAGATCCTGGGGAGAAATAACTCTATCCCCACCAGACCCAGGACAAGGATACAGTTAGTTATCTACAGTGATATTTGGAAAATAATCCATGAATATTATTTTTGTTAAAATGTGCAGAATAATAACAATTTCTCACTTACTTTACTTCCAAAATTGCTTGTATCTCCATTTTAGGATGGGTGTTTTTTTTTTTCAGAAATTCCTGTGAAGGAGAGTTATTCTTCTGAGAGGAAGGGATTATAGAAGGTAAACCCAACAAAAATGTGATATTAATAATTTTCTAATGATGTAGTTTTTCTAATTAATATCTAAAGGGCATAGTTTCCATTAGCTCCTAAAAACCAAGAATTCTCTGGGGTTGGAGGAAACAGTTCTGAGACTGGAACTCACCATTTACTGAATCTGATTGGGTGAAACATATTAGGCACCATACAGAAGACCGACTGGTGTTACAGAAAGCTATTTCTCCTCTTGCGAAAGCAACATAAGCTTTTTAAAATAGAGACACACATGTCCCAATAAGTGAGAGTACTCATAATGAAACACATGTTCACTAAATACTGTCACAGCTTCATAGACTAAGGAGATCCAAACTTTAGTACAAACATTTTCCAGTTCAAGTGAATATTAGTGTGCCAATTCTCAAATTATACCAGCTAGCATCTTTTTACTTACATGGAGCTAGATCTAAAACTTTTTGAAAAGATCAAAAAGACTTCCGCTGGCCATAACCAGCTTATGACTAAGCCCCATCGTCTACTGCTGCATGAATTATAAACAGGGGCACAGATTCTCAAATGTTAAATATGCAGTTAAAATTTCACCTCCTCCTGGTTTAAATGAAATGCATCATTCAATAACTCTTAGGAATAGTCCTTCCTGAAAGTTCCTTTGTAACTATTGTTTTAGCACAAGGTTTTTTAGCTGAGGTCCTTTTTACAGAATGTCTTTAAATTTGTTTGAGATGTATTTTATTAACCTTGGCTTTAAAATGAACTCATTATTCTGGAACATACAATTTGACTTTTGACCACCTAATAGATTATCTGTCCTTTCTTTCTTTATATGCCTGCAGGATTTAGCTGGAAATCTAGCCTTAAAGATTTAGCCCTTGGCAAAGTCTTTTGTAGACCTTTCTTTCAAATAGTCTCTTACTCTCTTGTGGGGGTGTTGTTCATTTGTTTGTTTTGTTGCCAAAGTGCCCTTCATATGTCTCAGTAAAAAAATCTTGCTCATAATAAAACCCCACAGGATAGTGGAAGAACATGCAAAACATTTCTCATGTCTGGAACAGAGAAATTTCCTCTAGTTTTATCCCCTTTCACTTTCTTTTAAATTCTTCCTTGTCTGAATGGAATCGGTCAATCATCTTATGTGAAATACGAAGAATTCCAGAACAATCACTCACAGAGCTACTCATAGAGTGAGGGAACCTTCCAGAATGAGTATCCTTCCCAGCCTGGATAAACACCACCATCCTTGCAGGTTCCTCTGCCCTATGGATCCCCTAACCATTGCACAGAACCTCTCCAAGAGACATGAAGGTGGTCCACCTACCGGAGCCAGATGATGAGGACACAACTAGTAGAGCACTGGTATTTCTGTACAGACAAGAAAAGCAAATAATTGGGTCTTGCAGGAAGGCGATGTGCTCACAGCTGTACCAACTGCTATCTCAAACCTGTAACTCTCCTAGCTGTGTCTCTTCTTCAGCCAGATTCCTGCTCTGGATGTCATCATTCTTCCTCTACCCTTGCTGTAGGGTATACCTTGCTATAAGCCCAGACAGATAGTGTAGTAGGGTATTTCATCAAACCTTCAGATTTTAAAATAATTACTGGTTTACATGTGCCCTCAGAGGACCTCAATAAAAACCATCAGAGGTGATATAAAATTATACACACTTCCAACTAAAAAAAAATTAAAATTAGTTATGCAGTTTTTCACATTTTCCCATTTGTGAAAATTACCTCTGCTTTATAGTTTTTTGTCTCACCATAAAAATCTCAAAAGAATATTAATATGTTTTCCCTTACATTTGAGTTCTCATAAGACATTCAGGAGAACATATTCAACCACCTCAAATCACCTATAGGGTAAATCTATTTAAGAAGGTGCACTGCCCAACTTATTTTACATTGTTGAAATAAGGACATCAATGGTATTCATAAAAACTAGATTATTTTAATTATTTTTAAGAAAGCATAAACAACTGTGCATTTGCAAAGTTAGATAAAATGCTATGAGAGTACTGTTCTCAAATTTCAGTGAATCTACTTTGCTAAGTGTGGAAATGGAAAAAGAGTTTTCATATGGTTGGCTGGCTGGTAACCTCTATGTGAAGGTCTTTAGCAAAGAAACAATCCAGCTAAGATCAGCAAGAAAACATTTACCTTGACTCTTACTTTTGTTTACCTTGCAGTGTCAATGCAAACACTTCTGTCTGTCTTTCCCTCCCTTCAAAAAAATTTCCTAGAATAACTTCAAGCATGCTTGAGAGACTGAATAATATTCAGTTTCCAGCACAGGTCAGGTTAAAAGGGAAAATAGCTTTTAACAAGTTGAATGTCAAACATCCAAACATTCAGACTTTCATTCCTAGAACAGCAATAAAATTGCATATACCTCATTGAATACATTCCCCCCCTGCCCTGATCATGTATGTAGTCATGCCACTTAAATTCAATATAAAAGCTGATTAACTTCCACCTTAGCTGAGATTTTTTCCTCACATTTGGGAATCAGAAAGACTGATACCTTTAACAGTTAGGAGGGGGTCTGTTTGTTTGTTTCATTTCTAGTATAAATATATCGGTAGATCATTTTCATTCATATATGCATATTTCAGTGCACTTACTCCACACCCTGGCATAAAAAGTCAGGAAAAAATGTGATAAAAGCTATGTTCTCGGAGAGATCAGCTAGACTTTGTATTTGAAACTCCATCAAACAGGAACTTATATCTAGCTTTCCTGCAATGGAAGCAGATCAAACACAGGCTTATCCGTCAAAGATCTTTTGACTAGACAAATTTTTTTTAATGTTAGCATACAAGTAATTTTAGCTCCTGGATTCATTAGGCGTTTTCAATCTGCAGCTGGGGCTGCCTAAAATTACCCAAAGCTAATTAGGATTTTAATCTCTCTATATATCAATGCCCCCTCTATGAGAAAAGGATAATGGTACTCCCTTACTCAGAAGCATGTCAAAAGATTACAGACTAACTGTGCTAGATGATGACAGAATTTGCTGTTGACTTCACAGTATGCCAGACACTCTTATAATTTTTACTCCCATATTTCATCAATCAGTCTCCCCTTAACTTCTGTGCTCTAGTCTACGTCTGGAATCAGTATCACCCTCATAGATCCTTCTCTCATACAAATGAATCTGTTTTCTATTCATTTCTCTCTATATGCTGTACCTTCTTCACCAAACCAGGTGAAATGAAGTTAACTCTTGTTTAGAAATAATATTTTCCTGTACTGAAATATTTGGCTACACGTCCTTGTGCAGCATTGTACAGATTGTTCTTAAGGTACCAGAGATCATACACATCAGTATGGAACACCTCTTGATGAAAAATTGTTTGGGGTTGCCTAAAGAATGCGTAGAATCAAGGTATTGCCCACTGTCCATAGTAGAATCACGATATGGCCAACAGCAGGCTATTGTGGGCATGAAACCCGCCATTCGTAGTCTCACAATCAAACTTTCTGCTCCTAACACACTCTATTCCCTGATTTCCACTGGCCAAGAAGAAGAATAATTTGCAATAAAAAACATGAATCTTTCTGGAGCTTGGAGTTCCAGAAAGATGGTGGTTTTTTAAGTTTTATAAAAATTCCTTGGCAAATTAGCTCTAATTATTTAGCTACATGAATTCTGGATTGAAAACAGGATGAGATGGATTATAAAGCTGATGTAAAGACAAATGTTAGTATACTGGGATGGCAGCCCAAATTTGGGAGGTGCCACAAAGATTGCTGTTAGTTCTAATGTTATTTAATGCTATTAATGATGTGGAAAGTAGATTAAACAAAACTTTATTCATATACTTTATCATGGAGTTACACTAAATTGGTGGGAAATAGTGAGGAGAAAGGCATAACAAAAACAGATCTAAAAAGGATAAATATTTTAGAGGAAAATGTTCTAAAAGTGAGATATGTCTTAGGGAACAGAAATGAAAGCAAGAAAACGTAAACCTGAGCTATTCTGAGACAGAGAGTCCCAGAATGAAGACCAAAGTATAGAAGTTGTAGACTTTGTTGCTGAATGTAAGTTTCCAATGTAACAAAGATTAAAAAGAACGTGGATAGTGCCTATACAGACTGCTTATATCACAAGAAAAATATACATCAGTAACAGACATCAATAACAAAGATAAAAGTATGCCTTCAGGCTGTCATATTGTAGTATTTTCTATAGTATTTCAACAGAATAGGGTTTGGGTGGGTTTTTGGGGGTTTTGGGGAGGTTGTGGTTTTTCTTTTTTTTTTAGAAGGGATAACTACTGAATACAGACCTTGTGAGTTAGAGTTGTTATTGAGAAATAGCCTGAGAAAACCTTCAAGATTTAGGTAATATTTAAACATAATTCTTGTGTCAGTGGAGATACGTTGTGTCTGAGAAAAAGTAAGCAATAAGTGATTAAGCATGATAACCATACTTTAAAGAGGATAGTTGATGTTCGGGTTGGTACAAGGATACTGTAGTTGGTTTACTTGAACGTGGGGAAACAGGTAACCATTTTGCTTAATCGTGTTTTCTACATAGTTTCATTCATGACAATTTCTTCAGAAACACTAAGTCTCAACTTGAGTGCTTCCACCATATAGAAAGGCTTCAGGACCTAAAAGGTGTAAGACCAAGACCTTTTAAAGAAATAAAATAGAGCTACAAAGATCAGCTGTATAAGGAAAACTGTCAGCAGGTCTACATGATAGTGTTGGTCATCTCCCCAGTGCATTTTCCATTTTTAAACATGCTATATTTACACAACATACCTTATCATGTTTTAAACCCATTAGTGTGATAGGTGATTTTATAGTGGTGTCGACAATTTTTGTACCTATGTAAGATGTGAAGTGCTGTATTCGGTTGAGCTAATCAACACAGGCTCTGCTGAGAAGCAGAAAAAAGGTCTCTATGGCTACTATACATCATCAACTTTTCAGACCACTTCCAACAACTTGTTCTGAAGGCTTTTTGACTGAATTTACATAAAAGTCATAGTTCCCTCCTGTTTCACATTGATGGTTTGATGGTTTTTTTGGTGTGATATACAGCTACTTGAATGTACACTATCTCTCCAGCTGCCTCTCTGGATGCTTAAAGAAAGCTGCAAATTCCTAGCTTCCCTTGTCTCTTACAGCATATTTATATGTTGGGTAATGAGAATGAATAGTGCACTGATCTTCTCTATGAGAAACTTATTGAACTATCCATGGAGAAAAGATCTTAGATTCCTTTTAGGTTTTACCCTGCATGAGTAATCAAGGAAAGAATAGACATTGATAGATGTAAAGCCAGAAGAGACAGACAAGCTAAGGAAAAACAGCAGAATTCTGGAAACTTCCTTAGAGTAAATTTGGGAGTTGTTTGCCTTAATAAAATGAGCCATGGAAGGCTGGTAGGAATTGGAAAACAGGAGAAGAAAATGGCAATGTGAGTATTTTGCTTTGCATGGACCTGACTTTGAGGTCAGACTTTCACGTGAACACACTGTGATTAGGAAACACTCCCACTATGTCCCTCAAACTTTGCTGCTTTAAATTATTCAGTCAGTGATGTACAGCACTGCTCTGGTTGGAGTGCTGGTCTAATAGTCCCAGAAGGTAAAAGGTCAAGGGTTTTGTACTTTTCTTTAAAAAAAAAATTAAAAAATTGATAGAGGTAGGTGAAAGTAATTTTTGGAGTTCATGAGCAGATATAGCCAGCGAGAATATTTTATATGTCAAGTTTAAGGGCACATTTTTATGCTTCTCCTTCAGTTGAAAACTTTTCCCAAATATTTACTTAGAAAACCATAGATATTGATACTATATATGCTTCTTAATAAACTACAGCATCTTTAAGTTAACCATGTAATATATAGTTATTCTGATGGACAAGAATTATTTCAAAATTCTTATTCATATATTCAAATGTATTCACTGTACAGCGACTTAAACTGGAAACTGAAATACTAAGAAATAAGAACATATTCATAAATATCCTTATGAATTGAGAACATTTTCTTCCATTTTAAAAGCAGTCAGAACTTCAATACTGACATTATATTTCTCTTTGAAATATCAGGTAGAACATTTTCAGTCTTTTGGCTTTTCATTAAATTGCTGTATGCCAAAGAAAAAAAAAAAGTATATCCAGCATAAAAATTTCAGTAGTCTTATTATTTCTTGTGGAATCAAGACTCAGAAAAATTGTTGATTTAAACTGCTGTAGGTTACAGTCTGCCTGGGGTTCCCACAGGTAAGGTACAACTTCAGACATTAGCCTTTACTTGGTGTTCTAGAGTTTGTCTATCTGCTTCAATTAAATATTATGCTGGCATGGTTTAATGTATTCATTTTATTTTTAGATTGCATACTTCTCTCTCCTTTTATCTCAATTAGTAGAGTGGAATGCTCCAGATGGAGGGGAACCATTGTGTTTTCATGTATTTCAGCTTGGTATCTTGTTAGATAAGAGATCTATGTAAGGACCCATGCCCTGGCTAAAATAATTTGTCTTTTTCCCTTAACTAAGATTCATCCAAATCTGTTTATATTAATTTCCCATGTACCTGTAGAAATTAGCAGCCCTGTCTCAGCTCAATAAAACAGAGAGAAAGAGAAAACATAAGTTGTGGATAAGTTGTTTTGTGAGTGAACTTAGTGAGTCTTCTAAAAAGAAAGTTTGAAGATGAGGAAAACATATGTAATTGAAATAGAACTTTAAATTCTAGTTCGTGGGTTTTCTTGGGCTGCAGTTCATTTTAGCAGCAGTAAAATTATTTTAATTAAAGGACTTTTCTACCAACTAAATGAAGTGTCTTACATGCCCAATCAATTCCTGCCGATATGATTGCTCTACACACAAGGAAAGATAGTAATTAATTAGAGGAAGCTTCTTCAAGGACAATTGGTCTACTGTGCAAAACCTGAGAAACTGCTGACATGGATTGTTTCATTTCAATGTCATAAGCCATGTTACCTGCACTGTTGTAGGTACAGAGGTTTTTATCCACTTTCAGAAAAGAGAAAGAGGAAAAGCAAAATAAGGATTACCTGTAGAAGGTAATCAAAAGCACAGAAGTCATGAAATGTATTCAAGAAAAACCCTGTATTTTGTAACCTTTTTATTCTCTCCTTTGAGCATTTAAAACAATCACCTGGATATTTTTCTGTCAGTTATCCAAAATGTGTTTTACATGTAAACAGAAATAAGAAAGGCAGTTTAAAATTGCATTTGTGTGTATAGGCTAGGCTTCTCCACTCTTTCTTCACTAAAGAGTATGAAAGCAAAATGAAATGTTTTCATTACTTTTAAAATCAAAGTTCTGCTTTTCACAGCTGAGAATGTTACATCACGTCATACCTCGTTTCCTCTAACATAAGTCTACTCCAAATATGATTTAAATGTTAATACAAAGGCTACAGCTGTAGTGTTTATAATTTATAAACATAATTAAGAACAATTAGATGTGAAACTGCAATAGTCTTTCTGGTTGCAGATGCTATGTAATTCAGAGTCAAGGAAACATGTCAAAATTGCCACTGCATTGTTTTTCTCTCTCTCTCTTCCCAGACACATAAGTGAAACAGTGCATAAGTGAAAATAAAAAATGCAAGTGAGAGAGTAACTTATTTAAAAATAGAAAGAAGTAAAAAAAAAAAGTAATAAATCTATTACAACATAAAAAAACCTCTTACAATGACATCTAACAAAGGAAATAATTTTGACCTTATAGTAAGATGTCCCTGAACACTGAAGTTAGTTCCACTTGAACTCAGTCATAACTCAGTGTTTAGTAAGGTTAAATTGTATTAACTGCATACATTTCTTGCCATTTACTATAACCTGTCAGACTTCTGTTTCATGATTATGAGACCTTACTATTATCTCAAAAGCCTTGAAGTACTGCAGTGAAAAATTACTTTTATTAACAAATCCATAATTTTGGTTGTCACACCAATAAAAAAAAATAACCCAAGATTAGGACTGAAAAAAGAGAATCATACAGGTGATAAGGTGGAAGTGAAGAGAGATTGACAGCCTGGGATTTCTTTTCCAGGTAGTAATTATTATTTCTTTTTTAGGTAGTAATTATTAAGTTTCTATCTTTCAATGGGTTAGTTTTAAAATTCTGTTAATCTTTTTGGAGTTTATCTTTAAATTGGAATACTTATAGCTAATATCTGTTTCCTTAATGTTACCTAAAACTGGAGTGAGTCACATTCTATGCTTCTCTTTCAGTGCCCGATCTAATCAAAGATTAGTAAATGATTGTAGAACCCAACTTGAATAACCTTCTTTTTAAAGGCTAAGGCTGGAGGAAAAATTAGAAATAATTTTCCTTGCCAGCTAAAAACCAAAGTGGTTAATCTAGGCTGTTTTTCTAGTAACCACTCCTGAAGAAATTGTTCCAACCACTGATTGATATCTAACAAGGTGATCTTAACACCTCTTTGAAAACACTTAATCATTGATGATACACAGAGCCTTGAAGACTTGTTTACTAGGTCTTACATTACTTTAGACTTCTAAAGTCAAGTAAAGTGAATCAGTTAGTCCCACCCCAAATTAAGTTGCATAAATCTTTCGTGGCCCACCAAGAAATTAAAATAGGAGATAGGATTCAACTGTCAGAAAAATCACTAAGGTTACCTGAACAAATACAGGCTATACAGGCTAATAAACTCCCTGGGCTTCATTCCTTTCATTAATTAGATCTCCGGGGACTATAATGAGAAAGCAGACATCTAACTCGCATGCAGAACTTCTAAATGTAGACAAACAGTCTCTTAAACTGAAGCTGGAGCCTCCTCTAGGCCTTTTCTTACTATAACTTTCATGATGAATCTTCAAAAGTTACCTGTAAGTTTGATTTAGATTTTGTAGGCATCTGAGCAGAAAATGCAAAGAGATGTGATTACCCCTCCAAACACTTCTCTATTCCTTATTTTTGGAAATTCAGCATTGAATACTTGAATATTTAAAAGGAAATGAAACTACAAGCTTCTACATTATTTCTATATGCCTTACCTGTGAAATCATGAGGACACAAACACTGAAACAAAGGTTGCTCTCTCAGTTGGCTCTTATCGATGCAAGTTGCTCCATCAGAACAACTATTTGGATAAATTAAACATGCATTTTCAGCAAACTGGCAAAATTCTCCTGTCCATCCAGGGGCACAGAGGCACTAGATATAACAAACACACACACAAACAAAAAACAACAAGAGAGAAAACACGAAATGAAAATGCAATGAGAAAGTTTGTAGAAATTTCTTTGGGTCTTGTGTTTTACTAGAGAAAGTATGGTAGAATGCAGTGTTGCATCCAGCTGAGACTATTCTTCATGCTTGTATTTGCAGATGATAAAACAGTCGAGAGAAGCAGAACTCATTTACCATGTCTGATGAAAAAGTGTGGGAAAAGAGGACACATGAGTAGGAGGAAACGGCAAAGATAATTACGGGCTGTGATGGATGGAGATGCCTGCAGGAAAAGAAGAACTGAGTGTGAAAAAAGGATTTAAAAGACCTGGAGGTGAGGTAAAAAACAGACAGTGATGCTAACACAGCCTGTAAGACAGAGAGTGGCAAACTGGTAATGAGAAAACATAATATAGAGCTTCTGTTATACGTTCTGACCCTATCTGTTAACTAAAATAAATAAGATTTTTTTTTTTTCAGAGGTAACAGGAAGATTTGAAGCTGTCTAGGGAAGATTTTAAGTACAAGGCTAGAGCTGCTCCTTTATTTAAAAATTATTTTCTAGAGTAATGGAGATATATTCAGTAGTCTTCACACATTACACGTCTTTTGGGACAATGACTCATTGGACAAAGAGTTTCATTTTCACAAAGCTGGATCTAAAACATAGGAACAAATATGTAACATTATTATTCCATCATTATGATAGAATTATTACTAAGCATTGTATGACAGAAACACGTTGGCAGAGTCTTTTGACTTCAATATCCTCCAAGGACCAAGACACACCATTAAAAGTGGGAGACACTGTTTATAACCATAAACAAACAAACAAAAATATGACACTGAAAGTATTCCATTGGAATACAAGCTTATATTAACTTCTCAGGAGACTCTTAAGAAACTTATAAATTACAAGTGCCCTCATCAGGATATAATTAATAGTAGCTTGCCTTGAATCAAATTATGAGGGGAATAAAGCAGTATAGTCAACAGTAGCATAAAAGTATTTTAGAACACTGTGAGACTGCAGCCATGTACAATGTATGAGCATTTTACATAAGTATGTGTGCAGTGTGACCACCAAAGGGGTAGAGGTGGGTGCTCCATTGCTGTGCACTCTGGGAAAAGTTTGGCTCCATCTTGTCTATGATCACCCAATCGGGAGATGAAGAAAATAATTATGTCCCCATTCAGCTTTCTGTTTTCAAGGCTAAACAGACACAGATCCTTCACCCTTTCCTCATATATCACATGCTGCGATATATCAACATTCATAATGTTGATGGCGCTCTGCTGGACTTGTTCTAATTTTGTCAAAGTCTTTTTTACATTGAAGCCCCAAACTGCACACAGTATTCTAGGGGCAGCCTCACAATTGCTGAGCAGAAGGGAATGATGATTTCACTTGATCTACTGACTATACTTTTACTAATGCAAGCCAATATTAGATGAAGCTAGCCTTTACCACCTTCTGATTACACTAATACACTCCCTCATTTGCCTTAGGTGCATCCTGTTGAGATCTTTAGACATATATATACCCCCTTTGCCTAAGTAATAGCTAGTTTGGCTTCCTCTATCATTGATAGTTCTTCCTTGCTCCAAATTTTGCTACTCAGCACAGGGACTTGGGAAACCTGAAAGTAGGTATTGCTAGTAAAAAACAGGGCAAAGGCATTGAATGTCAGCCATCTCGTTCAGCAGTGGACTTACAATTATCCTTGGTCTCCTTTTTTTCTGCTGTTATACCTATAAAATGGAGTTTATAGGATAGCTTCTCCTTTATAATAGCTTTTCACAAGGGCAGTATTTATTTGGAAATTCTCATTGATTAGACAACCTGTTGTCTGATCAGTCACTAAACATTACTATTTACAGTATTAAAAATGTTTAACCAATATTTTCTTTCTTTAAATATCCATTTAAAGTCTATTCTGCCAGAAAGAGCTTCTTCAAATAAGTTCACTTAAGTTTCACCCTCTTCCTGGTGGATATACGTTCACTTAAAAAGTCTGTTCTCAGAGTGGGGAAAAAGTGCCAGAGACTGAGTTGTGGAAACTACATTTACTTTTCATCTAGCAAAGTGGCTTTTCTGCACCTGGGGTGAAACGTATTACTTGCAAGTCAGCATTCAGGAATTAAATCACTATTTGCAGATTATATCTGAATTGTTTTGAGGATAATTAAAGGACAAGTCTCAGGGATGCTTAAGACAGCATTTTCCACCAACATTTCTTCAGGCTGAATCGAAATCACCCCAACAGAATACTGTTTGTTGAAAAGTGGTATAATAACCTTTTTATTTTTTTTCTTCTCAGTTTTCAGTTGCCTGGTAAGATGACTTGCAAAATGAAGAAGTTCATGTGTATAGAGAAAAGACAGAGAGAAGTTGTGGATGCTCCATTCCTGGAAGTGTTCAAGGCCAGGCTGGATGGGGCTTTGAGCAACCTGCTGTAGTGGGAGATGTCCCTGCCCATGGCAGGGGAGTTGGAACTAGATGATCTTTAAGGTCCCATCCAACTCTAACCCTTCTACGATTCTATGAGTCTATAGGTTACTCTCCTACTTTTGAAATATACGGAGAAAAATCTAACTCAACCCAGAATTTAGAGATCAAAGTGCTTTCAATTTTTTTTTTTGTCCTACATATTCTCTTTGTTGCTTTTCCTTCCTCTCAGATTTTCTTCCTTTTTTTTTTTCCTGCTCATTCCACAAATACAGTAGGAGTGATGTGCACACTCTTAACGTTGTTTATTTTCTTAGGTTTTTCTACAAATGTTCTCAACATTAGAAACTTGAGTGAATGGTTTATGACAAAAGATTCAAAGAACTCAGCACATGGGTTCTGGCCAAATGACAAAAAGGGAGTAGTATTATTTTTCTTTGTTGATGCAGCTATGAAAATTTTTAAAATGAAGAAAATAAAAACCATAGTTTAATATCGGGGAAAAAAAAATCTCATTTTTTTTACATTTAAAGTATGTGCCTAAGTGAAACTGTAGAAGTTACTCAAACTGAAAATATAACTGCAAAATATGTAAAGAAATTTAATTCACAGGTAACAAACATGTTGCTACTTAGTGAACTGGATTGAGGGACTTATTTGGGAAGGTCTTCTTAATCACATCCTTCTTCCAGTTAGAATACATGTCTTTTTGTGAAAGAGAAGGTTATGTTCTTTTGCCTTCAAGCTGTGTACAAAAATTTAAATGAGGATAATTCCATAGCTGTCAATAAATTCTGCCATGCCTGGAATGGGTAAAAACTTAAAATTTTACAACACTGTTTCATTAGCCTACAATACACCAGGGCATCAGAATGGCTTTTTAGCATCAAAAGAGAAAATGAGTTGGTCCTAACTTACTGTATGTGTCATTGCATAACGTGAACATTTTTTTCAAGCATTACATTACTCTCTTGCAAATTATTCTGGGAAAAAAAAAAAAAAAGGCAAAAAGAAAGGTAGAAATATTTACTGAAAGGTTTTTAAAGTCTGCTTCCACATTTATATCAAATACTATGCAACACATGTTGGTTGAAACTCCCGGAGCTGTACCATTGTGGCAGTACATCGCTTTGCCATGTGGATATTCCACACCATTAGAGGTCTGGAAACTCCAAGGGCAGAAATTGCATTTTTATAGCTCTTAAGTGATGGTATGGGAATGCCTGATTTCATTTCCCAATTCACAGACTGCCAGGATTCAGTGAAAATGCTCTGGTTAGGCCTCTCCTTTAGCAACGTTATCTCAGTTAGAGTACATTGGAGCTGGCAAAGTACGTAAGCGGAGATATTCAGCTCCTCACATCCCGCTTGTGTTATCTGAGCCATCATTGCCCCGTTGGTTCTTGATGGCTGCTGAAGTAGCTGATCTCTGTTACTCATTTTTGTCCCAGATCTGAGTTGCTAAGGGACCCTCAAAGGAGGCTGAGCTTTCCGCTACTATAGCTGTAGTATCCTGTCTACTGCAATGATAGTAACTCCTGCACTTCTTCAGCTGCTCTGGCAGGCATAGTCCAGAATGGGTTTTCTTTCATGTTTTGGCTGTGCAATTTAGGCAGTGTACAGAAGAGGCCAGTTTTTTCAGTGGAGGTCTCTCAGGTGACAGTCTAGCTCTTCAGCTTTTTCAAACTTCTTTTAGGAAGCCTAGAGTTCTTTCAAGGGAGTACTCTGGCAAGAAAAGCCACCTATTTTCCCATTCGTCGCTCACCCTCTCTAGACCTCAGATGATCTAGAATTTTTATTAGAATGAGCCATCTTTTATGACATATATCAAATATGTGCATGCAGATATATAGCAATTGTAAAAAAACAGTAAGTGAGGCTACTATTCTGGGGTTTAACCTTTCATATCAACAGATGTTATGAGAGGTTCATCACTCTGAACTTGGGCCAGATCCTGTGCCACTAATTCACATCCGGTGATATTAGGAGATGAGGTACATCATCTCTAATATGATATGCGCATTCATACAGATTCCTAACTTCAGGTAAAACTATTAGGCATCCGGGCAGAAAAATGTCATAACTTGAATTAATTAGTTGATTTTAATAGAGATAGCATTATTTCATTTTTCAGGTGGACATATGAGGGTAAAACAAACTATTTTTTTATAGTGACAAGTATTCCTCTGCCCTCTGATGAAGTAGAATTCTAGCCATGCATGTCTCATTTAGGGAGGGGGAAGATGAACTTGACTTCTGCATAACTCAAGCAGGTGCCACCTCTCTTTTCATCAGACTCTATAAAATAATGTAATTTATTAAAATTTAATTATACCCTAGAAAGGGAAATTAGTAATGTGCATTTTTTTGAGTGTTTGGTAGTAGAGGAAGAAATAACAGATACTGAAGGATGAAAAATAATCAGCAAGAAGCTGTAACGTGTACTAGAAACTTATTGTGCAGTATTGGAAACGGCTGCTGAAGGTACCACAAAATTTATACAGCACATGGAGAATGTGTGTCTGATCCTACTGGCATTAATAAACAGGTTAAAGAATGTTATTATAAGCTTGGTTCTTCAGAAATACACACTGCTGAGTTAGCTGGCTGAACTTTTATGGAATCTTTCTACAGCCACGCTCCTTATCTCAAGGGGCCAGGTCCTTATTAGATAGGTAAAGTCAGAAAAGAAGAGATTTAGGGAATTTCTGTATCCTTGAAAAGTGGTTTAAACTAGAGCACAGGCTTGATTTTAACTAGTTTGTTGTGGGTTTTTTTTTTTAATTGTTCAAACTCAGCTAGCTTGCCCATTCCTTGGACTTTTTCAGGAGACGTGGGAAAATAACTTATTTCAATGTTACACAAAGTTGTTAGTTCCATATTATTAAATTCATACTTTTCTCTGCAAGGTGTGGGGGGTGAGCAAACAGCATTCACACAGACAGCACAAATGTGTGAAGGTGCAATAGTCTTATACGGTGCTGTTTTGTTACAAAATCATAAAATATGGGCACTGGCAGGGGAGGAGTTCACCTTTCTGCTATTAACCATCACAATTCAGCTGCTATGAAAGGTACCTTTTGTTCTATTTGCAGTGAAAATTTAGCCTATGGTCTTAATAAAAGTAAAGCAGTGCAGTAGTAAAATTCATTCCAGACTTCTTTCTCAGGTTATTGATTATTCTTAGGACTAATAGGGCCCAGGGCCTGTTTTCTCTTTCCCCAAAAGCAAACAATTAGTTAAATCACTAGAATGCAAAAGAAGTTGAAATTGTGAAAGACCCAACCACTGCTTCATTTTTCTACTTCTTATGAACTGATGTTACAAAAGCTTTTTTTGTTTGTTCGTTTGCTTAATTTGCTTGTAACTGTGAATAACCAAAAGCTGGAGTTTTCTAGTTTTCAGTGAGCATGCCTATTATCATGATTCTTTACTACTCTGAAATGTCAGTTTAATTCCTGTTGGCTGAAGAACATTCAATCATCAGGAAGTGTTATTTGGAAAATCAGCAATTATTTTTCAATGTGAGAATTATTCAGAAGTATTCTGTTGTTTTGGTTGGTTTATGCAACCAACATAAAAGAAACATTAGATGCTGCTTTCACTCTACTTATTATTTCTGTTTTGGGCTTAGTTGTTGCCATGTGATTCATTGCTTCATTTAAAAAAAGTAATTATTCGTGCAAAGGTTTTGTGGGTTTGTGGAGGCTTTTTGTGATTCTGTTAAGATATTAAAAATGTCTGGTTATCCTGAACCGCCAATGTCTACACTGGAAAAGGAAACTCATACAACAAAAAATTCCAGATAAAAACCTCATTTTTAATTTTGCACAGCTGCCTAATTGTTTTAGATATTTCCAGCTGATGTGTCAAGGTTAACAAGGGAATTTCGGTTACAACCTGTCATTGTGATGACTGTTTAATGTTTTGGTTGTACACCTTATTCAGGTGGGAGAGACTATAGGGCACTGATATCTCCTAATCTGATATAACATTGCACATTTATGATTGTCTACTACCAATGAAAATGTAGCTACAGAAAAAAATCCCCAAACATTTAGAGACTTAACTATGAGCTTGAGCTAGTTGACACTGAAATGTATTCAATAAATATTCCATGTACATTGCTATATATTATTAGGAAAAGGTTTTTCATGACAGGGTGGTCAGTCACTAAGGCTGTCAGAGTTCAAGAAGCCTCTGAGCAATGCTCTCAGTCATATGGCTTAGTTTTAGGTAGTCCTGCAAGGAGCAGGCAGTTGGACTAGGTGATCCTCATGGATCCCTTCCAACTTGAGATATTTTATGATTCTATGTGTTACTTACCAGAAGCAGGTAACTATGGGGAATAGTTGATAAATCTGCATTTATAAACGGTACATTTCCCATCATAGTAAAGCTCCCATTTAAATACCAATGTACTCCACTGTTGCATAATGGTTTTAGGACAGAAAATATCAGTGAAGTTTTGACTCAAGCATTGGGGATAAAAGAGGTCAACACATGCAGTGACAAGGGAAATGGAAAAATAATATTTAGGAATCACTTGAATATTTTAAAAAAGAACCTTATATCGTGCAATAAGAACATATTATTTAATAACAGCATTATGTCATTGAAAACATTAAAATTGGACACGTCATCTGTAAGTTGCTCTGTTTTGTTGTTTGTAGATCACTTTATTTGTTATTTAGTGTATCCTATGGTACATAGAATAATACAGGGGGGAAGCAACATCAGGAGGTTGCTATTAATATCTCCTGCTTAAAGCACGGTCAACTATGAGATCAGACCAGGTTGCTCGAAACTTTATTCAGCTGAGTTTTGAAAGTCCAAGTCTGGAGTCTGCAAAACATCTCTGGGCAACCTGTTCCAGTTCTTGACTGACTGCACAGTGAAAACATTTTTCCTTATATCAAGTAGGAACATCTCTTGTATCAATTTGTGTCTGTTGATACATATTGATGCAAACAGACTAAAAATCTTATCTAAAGACTGTAAAATATGCCTCGAGCTGGAAAAATTCTTCATACCAGATGAAATTAATCTTTTCCCTTCTCTTTAGTGCTTGAATTGCCTATCTACTATGTCAGACGATAACATATTACTTTAGGACCCTTGCTCATTGAAAGATTACTTAATCAAGAATTTCTTAAAGCTGTAGTTATTAACATTGTAGCTATTTAGTATCCAACATGCTAAACTTTTATGTACATGAATTCTGGCTCCACTATATGCAGTGAAAAGTACAGTTCTTCACTGAAAAACACTTAGGTTTGCATATGGTCCCCTTTTAACAAACATGACATTCCACCCCGGTCCAGGTTTTCATCTTCCTTTATATGTTTCATCCCTTTATATATAAAATTGAAGCATCTGAACCATGGGTTGTATAGTCCTTGACACAGAAACTATTTCATAGTCCCGAAGTAATAAGAAATACTGCTACTGTTCTTGTTTGAACATTATTTTCTTGATGTTATTTTTCCCTTCTTGAAATTTGTGAGGTATTTTTGTCCTTCCATTGCTGTTGTCTAAAACTTGTATTATTTGCCTCTTTCACAATCTCAAAATCATCTAATTATTTTTCCTCTGCACATGATTCATAGAAAGGGCATTACATTTCATGAATAAAAAACAATGGTTCATACTGATCATGTAGCACGTCTTTCACTGTAATATTTACTGACTTTGTGTACTTTCTTTTTCATTATTTTTGCTGACATGATTTTGTTCACTTTACTGGCAATGGGTTAAAATCACTATGTCATCTTTTGATAGAAGTTTCATCTAGAAAAGAATCAAAACAATCTAATTGATTATTTCTAATGTATTTTACTCTGTATTTATATCATATTCTATTCTAGTAGATCAATTAAGATATGTTGCATACAGAAATGTAAAGGTATTACATTATCAGAGCTTTAACTAAACATTTTTCATTTAAATTGATTTCTGGGAAGCAAGATATTTAGCTTATTATGTGAAGAATTCTACTGTTCATTAACTTCTGTGCTGCTCAGAGATACTTAACAGCACGTATGAAATGTACCTAGGGTGCTTTGATGCTGTTTATTTCAATAGCATGAGAAAAGCATTAAAAAGTTGCTCTGATAAAGTTCAAATTAAATACTGAGGAACTGCAAAACTGTATAAGACATCTTTAAATTTATGTGAACTCTTCTGTAGAATTACTGCTACTGTGCGGAAGAAAATGGACTAATTAACTTGTGCAAAACTAGCCCCTAATGGAAGTATCTGACTTTGAACTACTGCTGTTTGAACAGTCAGCTGGAAGGACAAATACAGGAGAGGCATCAGTAGAATTAATGATGGTGGCAAAGTTGCTTCGCAAAGATGAAACTGTATTGCTCAGAAAGTCCATGGGGAGAAAACAGTAGGAAAGACTAGATTTTTTAAAAAAGGAAAATGACAATAATCTATTTTATATGTCCTACATAAGTATAAAAGTTGCATCTGAGAGCAGTAGATTTTGCAGTGCCAATTTTCATTGCTTCTAGCATTGCTTAGTAGTGATGTTATAAATATTCATAACAATTTTATCACTCCAACTGACTGCTTTAATATATAGTATGCCAGACATATTAAATGTTTGTTTCCTTATGGCTTTTTTATACCCAGAAAACAAATGTTGATTGATACAGTGCAGAGGGCTTTAAAAGAGCCCTAGTGTGGGGTTTTTTTGAAAGAACTACATTTTTTAAACATGGTAATGTTTTCTCTCAGCTGTACTTCCTCTTCATTTTGGATACTTCATCTAGAATTTATTTCTCATGCAATAAATACAAATGGCCTTTCCGAGAATAAGTCTGAGGCCTTCTTAGGGCTACGAGGTCTAAGCAGCGTGACTGATGCAGCTCGATTCCAGAGATTATTGCTAATTCCGCATACAGATACTTTAATTCTGGGTTATAAATTTAGTCAGACTTCTGGGGATAAAGTACTATCAAAGAGCATTAGGACTGAGAGTGCTCCTCGGGGAAGAACTTACAAAGAGGCAGAGGGGAGCGGTGGCAGCAGAGTTTGTGCACAGGCTGTGGAGGCCGATGCAGGCCCACAGGGCTTGGCACCCCTCGCCGCTCTTTGGAAGGGAAGCAGATTGATTCCCAGCCTGACAGCTGGCTGATGGCTCTGGTTCCGCACCCGCAAGGGAAAACTTCATCTGGTTAGGGATGAAACTTGGAGCTTTGTCTGCTTGATTGTAATTTCTGCACCAGTTCTGTTGAACGTGTACCGTGTACCAGCTTCCAGACACGGGGAAGAATCACAGAAGAAAGAGAGGCTCCCTCCTTTCTCCTCTCTCCCTCATCCCCCCAAGAAGGAATATGTTGTCTATGGTGAGGACAGTTCTTTATATTACTGTGTAAGCCTTATATTACTATGTAACAGAGAACGTGATTATTCATTTGTACTCACAGTTTTACTTAATCGAACACATACTGTCTTGGTTTATTCTTTGTTATTGAACTATCTCAGTCTCACCACAAAAATCCCAATATAACAGCAATGGTTTTGATACATGGTTGTGAGAAAGAGGATCAAAAGAATATAACATGAACAGCCACAGAGCCATCTGCATAACAAGATTTTAGACACATACCTTTTCTACTATATTAATTTTTCTACCCTGTTGCAGTGGATCATACTATTTGATATACACTATTAAATGCAAATCCATATAAGAAAGAAAAAAATGAGTGACTGGGGAGTAATTATCTGAAAGGCATGCAGGTTGGTACGCAATTAGGTGTTGTCTGGTTTGGTTCTGGTTTGTACATGCAATTTTTTATTAATCAGTATTCGCCAGGCATATGCAAACACCTGATGTTTACAGAACACATATTCTGCAAATTACTTACAGAAGTTAAAAACATTACTTCCTTTTGCTTAGCTTCACTCCCCCTTAACAGCCCAATTTACTTCCACTGCACTACATGAAGACTAGCCAGAAATCAGCAGTAATTCCTGCTGCTCTTTTGGAAGGCACCAGGACATCCATTGACAATGATTCCGACATAAAATTTCACATTTAAGTGTCAGTACAGTTTCTCAAAGAAAATTTATATATTTCCTTTGAATGACCAACTGTAGGTGCAATTGCTCCTAACGATAACACAGATTGTTGCCTCTTTCTTTAATGCTGCTCTCGTGTTTATTTGCTTGCCAAAACAGCCCTGCTATTCAAGCAGTATGTGCAATTTGCTCAGTCCTTGTCTCAAGTGCAGTGCATGTAAATGGTAACGGACCTTACAATGGCATTGCTTTCACTTCATCCTTCAGTTTCAGGTTTTGTGCCCATATAACCCAATTCCTCTGTTAGCTGTAAACACACAGCTTTGCACAAATCAATGGTTTGTCAGGATGATGGGAGAAAGGCATATTGACAAATAGACTTGGATACACAACGCAGACAGTATAAGTTGAAAGATAGCTACTCATAACATAGCATGGAACTGTTGGGGGGGAAAAAAATGCTATAAATGAGCATTTTTTGCACCCTGCAAAAAGTTGAATGCATTTAGAATCTGTATGCCCTTGCATAAGAGGTATGTGGCAGAGCAGAAACAGGAGAGAGTGTGTAGCTGTGCCAGATCTCCTGCTTGCAAATGTTGTAGGACTGCACCTTCCTTTGCTTCAATGCATTTCTTAGGTTGTCATAACTGGCCTATGGATTTTGTAAATTCTGTGCAATTCACAAAATTTTTAAATTCTGTGCAATTCAATTGAAACCAAAGAACACAATGGCTTGTTTCTCCCTAGAGGGTAAAGACAGCTTGTATTCCATAAAGCTGACCGTCTCCATACTCTTGATTTTCCCTATATTGTGTTTTAGAAACTGCTCATCTTCAAAAATTTGATAATTGACAGTTCTGTTATCCTCAAAATTCACACTAAATTACTTAAATTTTCTTTTTCAGTATCAGTTTGATAATTTTTTTATTTTTTATTTTTTTAAACTTTAATATGAACGTCTCAGGAAAAAAGTGGGGATTATTCTTTTGCCTTATAAGCCACTTGCTGTGGATAAATAGTTAGATATCTGATTCCCCCTTAGGACCTTTACAGTCTCCAGGTGATTCCTTGTTTGCACTCCCTCTTTACCTGTTTTTACTGCCCAGTCTCCTTGTGCTAGTCGTTGCTAGAGCCAGTCTAATTCACTGGGACAACTCTACCCAAATCACCACGTTCCCCCAGGTGTTAGTATGTGGCAGTGGTGTGATCAGCATGAAAGAAACAATGGCTCTTTCTTCCCTATCAGCTGTCCTTTGGGAACAGTTTGTCTTTCCCCATCTTCACAAAAAGATAAGGATAACATATATCTATAACCATAAATTACTTCAGACACCGAGATTAAAAGCACTGAGGAAATACTATCATCAACTGCAAATTAAGATGCTGACTTTTCATTTATAAAATCCATTTTAGAAAATAAAAACTGCCATGAGAATAGAAATGTCTATTGAAATGTGTTTCTCTGGCAGATTTTTAGAAAAATGTTTTTAAGAAGTAGGTTATCATGCTGTCAAAATAATGCAGCTGAATAGTTTTATTGAATAAACTTCTGCTGGAATCTGCAATTGGTTCATACAAATATAGTTTATGTTAAACCTGTTATAATTCAAATTTGTCCTTAAAACAGTGGACCCTGTCTTCTAATACTGAGTAGGCAGAGGTGTTTAGGATAAAGTTGCCAAATCAGGACAATATTAAAAATAAGCTATATTATATTTTCTTCAGGAGTTTGACAGTGATTAACAGATTTAAAAAAGTTATTCCAAAGTTGTAGCTGCAAAATAGGAGAAATTCAATAGCAGTGTTCTTGCAATAATTGACAAATCAGTACTAAATGATGGAATTTTACATAGCAGTATTTTTGAAAGAGGAAGATCTGTAATGTTCAAATGTTCTATTTGACACCTGTTAAAATGACTTGTTCAAATTATATCCATATTTTTAAACTGTGGTGAGGCTGCAATATTATCTTTCTGTATTTTAGAAACTAGCTAACAAAGTAAACACCCAGATAAAGTGGGATTTTGTAAATGTTTTGACTATTTATGGCAACTCTGGGAAATATAACCTTTTCCTAACCTTTTAGTATCAGTGGAATGAGTCTACTGCATTGACTACTAGAAGCAATCCACAGTAAGTTTTCCAGCCTTCTGGGGGAATTTGGGGTTTTGGACCCCACAGTAATAGGTCGTCATGAAACTTAATGTCCTTGTCTTGTTGATTTAATGGAAAAGTGCTATTACACTGCTTTACACCATATTTTATTACCTAACAATTTTTGAAAATGCTCCTGGTATAGTCAGTAGTGCATAGAAGCAGCAGCTGCACAGTTCTATGCCCAATACTTTAACACTTCCTTGCTAATGTGGCTTCAACATTTTTTGGTACCCGGAGTTAAATATTTTTAATACAACTGTTCCTTTGCTTTTCTTCTGAAGAAAACTAATAGTCCATGGACTGGCTTCACTTTGTGTATCTGCACATGTGTTTGAGAATAGAGTTTTAAAGTGGTTTTTTTATTCCGTAAAACTCATTGTTAATAAAGTTTTCCAGTTTTTCAGCTTGCTAAAACAATTTATATGACAGAACTACCTGTGATGTACCCTTCATTGATAGTCACAGAAGTATGACCGCTTACAAATGCTTCTATATACAAGCGTTCAATTTACAACTACAGGGACTGTCTTTCTGCTTTCATCAAGAGCATGGTGTCAAATTTAATTTCTACCTGGAGCTCAAAGCTGTCATCTTTATCGCTGACTATCAGGAAACAGTCACTTCTGTGTAACTCACATTCTTTTTCCTGTGTGTACAGCCTTGCATTTGCCTCTATTAGAATACATTTTTTTCTATGTAGCAGCCTACCAAGAAATCCTGATCAGATTTTCTTATTATTAACTACTCTACCATTTTCTGTGGTCATCTGCGCATTTCAACCGAAAGAGTTTTGTATTTTCTACTGTGTCAAAATACTATGAATCACTAGTCCAAAACCAAATTGCCATGAGGTCCATTAAAAACAATCATAAGGGACAATAATTTCTAGTTTATAATTGTTTTCCTCTTTAACTATTCACTCAGTTTTTAGTTAGTTTAATATGGTTTACAAAAAAATCTAAGTAAAATTTTAAAATTAAAATAACTGCTTCACAGATCTTCAAACCCATAAGCCAAATAATACAGTAATAATATTTTAATCAGTTGATACTTCTCCTAATTAAAAAAAAAAAATAAAATCCAAAATTTATCTTCGACAGAAATCCAGTTCTTTTACAGTTGTCTTGGCAGTTGGCTATAACATGCACATCTAGTTACACAAGCTGTGGTATCTTCTGCTTCTTCTGGACAGGGGTGGGGTGCTATGTGCGATACAAAAAGCAGAGCATGTAACTTTAACTTTTCTGTTTCAATACATTTGATTTGCTAAATCCACCAAGATCCATTTTTTTTTCCTTAGAATTGATCTTGCTCCATTAAATGATTTATTTTGCTTAATGGGTGAATTGTAGCAGAAAATATTTCTCCATTGCTATCAGTTAGGTCATCTCATTAAATCTACCTTGTCTGATGTGAACTGTTTTCCTTAAGCTATGATAACTAGAATTACTTATGCAACTGCACAATATTTTTGTATTGATAAATCCTATCTCAATATCTACATCATCACTTTGGTTCCCAGGATGATGGGCAACAGAGGAAATAACAAAGGAAATTATTTGTTACTTCTACAGCTGTATTCTGAAATATTAAAAATGAGAATTGAAATATTAAAATATTAAATATTAGAATATGAAATGCAAGGAAAAATTTCATTTCCTAAGAAGTAAAAAATCCCATGTTTATCTGACACAATGGCATCATCAGTAAATGCTTCCTGTAACTAAGCATTATTATCGAACATACAGTTAATATGCATTAGTCAGATGGATTTCTTAATAGAGACAGAGTTAATTTTAGAAACATATAGTAAATTAATCAATATAATTCACATACGCGAAGTAACAATTAATATTGCAATTACTTATAATTGATACTAATTAGTGATTGATTCCTTGAACCAATAACTTACAACAATACTGAAAAAAACCCGCCCTCTATTGTTTCAGTTCTAAGTATTTACTCTTCTGAAACTAAACTAGAGATGAATTTCAAAACAAAAATATTTTTTTTAATTAGATTTCAAGATTCAACACCTTGATTTTTTAAAAATTATTTTGTTGTGGATTTGGTTTCTCTCTTTTTTTTTTTTTTTTAAATTGAATGTTTCAATATTTCCGAATCTGCTTTTGTAAAAAAAAAAAAATAATCTAACAGTCAAATTTTTCTCAGCTGGAATTCTCAAATTATTTGTCAGTGTCTGATTTTCTGATAATACTGAAAATACAAATTTTCTATGGGGAAAAAATGAATTGTGATCAAGAAAGTTACAACTAGGAGAAACAAAAAAAAACCCCAACAAAAATGGCTGGGCAGAATCCATAGTTGTTTGTGTCTTCAATGAGGAGTTCACCTACAACTGATGTAAAACTGCTTATCTTCCAAATAAAGGCACCACACCGCAGACTGCTTGTCAAGGAAAAAGGCAATGATTTTCAACTGTCGTTCCCTATAACGTATATTTACAACAAAAGTTCCAGTAATTTGCATTGGGCTCTTCATGCTTTCCTCCCTTTGTCTACTTAGTTTTATTTTTCAGTTCCAAAAGGCCAGACATACTACTTTTCTAAAAGACACTATACCATACCATACCATACCGTTCACTCCTGTAGACATCAAAGTTCCAATAAAAAATATCCACCCTTTGCTGTGCCAAGTCATTTAGCTCCATTGTAAAGCCTAATTCAGTGTCTGGTAAGAAAGCATCACATCTTGTTCTGGTTACAGAAGTGTATTTTTGAGAATTATTTGATGAAAACATTTACTGTTATACAGCTATTTTGTTTATGTCTAACAGTAAATTGTAGTAACTATGCAAAAACTTGGTACCCGCTTTTTGTTTGCTTTGCTAAAATTTTGGGGTTTAATCTTTTTGTGTTTGATTAGTGTTCACTTTGATGTCTGCATATGTCATACACGTTTGTATTGGGTCTGTCTGAGGCGGAGTTAACTTTCCCCACAGCAGCCCCCATATTGCTGTGCTTTGTATTGGCAGCTAGAAGGGTGTTGATAACACACCAGTGTTTTGGCTGTTGCTGAGCGGTGCTCGCACAGCATCACCGCTGTCTCTACAACATTCCCCCCTCAACAGTAGGCTGGAGGTGGGCAACATCTTGGGAGGGGACACAGCCAGGACATCTGACCCTAACTGACCAAAGGGGTAGTCCATACCAGCAATAATAGTTAAAGTAGGGGAGCGTTCATTATCATGATGTTTGTCTTCCAAGGCACATGCTATGTGTACTAAAGGCCTGCTTCCCAGAATGTGGCTGGACATCACCCGCTGCTGGGAATAAATCTTTGGTTTTCCTTTGCTTCTGTGTGCAGCCTTTGCTTTATTAAATTGCCTTTGTCTGGACTCATGAGGCTTTTTTCCATCTTATTTTCTGCCCCCCTTCCCCTTGCTGCTGAGGAGGGGAGTAATAAAGCAGCTTAGTGGGCACCTGGTGCCCAGCCAAGGTCAACCCACCACAACATTGTCCTCACCAATTAATTATATCACTTCTGTATTCTAATTGTTATACTGTAATTTTTGCTATTGCTTGATATAAGTGGGAATAACATAAGCAGCTAAAAAGAGCTAAAAGCAATATTTCTCTTTTGGATCTATCATGTAGGTAAGTTAACTGGGAGACACAAACAGTTTCTAAATCAGTATATCTTTTCATGAACACTTTTATTTAAGAACCCTTTTTACTTAAGGCCAGAACTGGGCTCAGTATTTCTGTACGTTTCATCTGCTGTCAACAGCTAGGAGAGGCAAATTCTCAGAGAGAATTCCTTGCCATCTACTTTATTCTTCTGTGAGTACATTATATATAGCTTATGCAACAAAGCAAGAATTATGTTTTTCTACGCATGGAAGTTTTAGTGCTGTATTGGCATGAAACTCTGATATGCAATATTTTTCAAATTACCTCAGATTTTGTGCTAAACCACATTTATATACTATTGATCTAGTTAATATATATTTATAGATAGTATTAAAAATGTTCTTAAAACAAATTTTTAAAGAATTTTCATCAGAATTAAGAATGTAGCAGATACAGCATACTTATTTCTTTCAGTAATGCAGTATTCATTAATTTCTGAAATTATCATTTACAGGTGATACACTTACTTCACTAACTTTGTAATGCTCTTAAATAAAATTTTTGTTACAGACCTGTTATAGATCTGATGACATATCTGTGGAAGTGCAGGTATTTGAATAAGTAACAGGTCAACCTAAACAGTTGTTCCTGGTAATTAAGGTCAGAGACTAAGGGAAAGGATAAGATGCAGCAATTGGGAGACTGTGATGCAAACAGTCGTATGAATTTTATTCTTAATGACACTTGAAATGACCACAGCAGTATCTTACTTAGAATGTGCACACAGATTGAAGTGTAAAAATATGGGCTGTTCAACTGTAAAAAAATTACTGAGAGTTTCTTTTCCTTCTGTTCCCATAAGCAAATAAGAGAAACAATCCTTGGTCCCTTGTGTATAGGGTTTTCAGATCAGATAAGACTCAAGGAACATGGGCAAACACCAGGAGAGAGGTAAAAAGTGTTGGAGCTTTTGCCACTGTGAGAAAGGCAATGATATTTGGACTGAATGAATAATTACATACAAGGAATATTCAGAGAAACTGTCAGGACCTTGAATACATCAACAGGCTCTAATTGGCCTGACCAGCCTATAATAATCTTTCTCTGCAGTCTCCCGTGCAGAGAGGCTCTCCCTTTTTCCCCTCTCTCCCGGGTTTAACTGCCTCTGTCCAAGATCAGCTCTGATGCAGCCCGGCACTGTCACCTTGGATCATTCTACTGTGAAAATAGAACCCATCTACGAGATCTCCACATTTTCGTTCATTTACTCATGAGCTGCATTTAAGATCAGGCCTTTACACTCAATCCTTTCCTGAGCTAGTTTGTCAGTATGCTTCTGTCCAGCTTTGCGTCTCGCTGATTCTGACCTGTTGACGTGACTACTCAGCTTGACCGCAAACCTGCTTCGTCACTAAGTACTTCTCTGGTGATCACTGGACTTTTGGCTCAATATCTGGACCTGCTGTGTTCTGGTGGGTATTGAGGGGTTGTGCCTCTTGTCCCTGATGGCCTTGCTGTCACCCTTGTCTCCTTCCCTCACAGAGTAGACTACTCTTCCTGCTCCCTGAAGCACGGAGTAACAGTAATCCTAATACATTTTCTCTGAACACCCAAACAGGTAACTGGTCTAGGACTACAAAAATGACTCTAGGTGGCCCTGCTTGTGCACGGTGGTTGCCAAGATGTTCAGAGGTCCTTTCCAGCCTCAACCATTCTGTGATTGATTCTGTGATTCTGTGATTGTCTCCTGTTATTTGCAGAATAAGTGGTTGTTTAGAGCAACCTTTAAATTCCCAATTACTACCATTGGAGAAACTACTATTTCCTCTCCTTGGGCAAGCTACAACCAGAAGAATCTTGATACATGATGGATCTTGATCAACATTTTCAGGAACTATTTTGAGAGTTAAACCAAGCGGAATTACATTTTTTCAAATTGTCACTTGGAAACAAACTCACTGCACTGCATTTTTGTCACCAAACCTCTAAGTTTGTATTAAGCTAAAATGTGCTTATATTTAAATTACTAATTTGGTTCTGGTTAAAAAATAGCAACAGATATACTCCATACAAGCAACATATTTTTAGAGGCTGCAATATAGCTGTGATTATCATCTATGTGGATAATATCACTGGGCCACAATTAGTTATATATTCTTTTTACTATAAAAATTATCTCCAGTTCTCTTACTTGATATAGCACAAAATGCGGTTTCAGTAGAAAAGTAATACAAAAATCCATATTACCCAAGTGAATCGTCCTTGTGTTATTGATTTAAATAAATAACAAACACATAAATGTATGTCCCTCTTGTCTCTTAATGAATGTGTTTCAAGTTCTGCTTGTCTGAAGCTTTTATACTTTGGAGCACTGAATTAGTTTAACATGTATTAAATTACTTACAGTGAATCCTCCAATTATATTAAGACACAATCCTTCATTCAGACAGTTGATGCTGAGCAGCCTGCAGTAGTCAATTACTTCCTCACAGTTCTTTCCAGTGAATCCTGGCATGCAGCTGCAAATACACCAGTGTATTTTAGAGGACTTGCATTTTAAAAGTTAATTGTATTTAATTATGTTCCGTAATTCTATTAAATAATGTTCTTGCAGTAACAAAACAGACCTCATATGTTATTTAAAATAAACAGAACATGTTTTTAAGGAATTAAAATCAGTTGCATGATTCTGCTTGTCCATAAAATAATTTTTTTCATTGATTAAAACATTTTCATACCAATACTTTATATAATCTTCCGGAAACAAAAAACAATCTCAAATGAGATAATATTTAATAAAAATTTATAAATGAGGTTTCAGAACTCTATTAGAAAGGATTGGTCAATTAAACCATCAGAGAGGAAAATTAGAAATATGATGACAAATTAGGTTTACAATAGTTAGCATCAATCATTACTAGTGGTTAACAAGAAGTAGTCAATAAGGACATGCTTAGGTACGTAAGGAACAACATAAGGAACCTGTGAACAGGACAATGCATGGCTATTTTTGTGTTTGCTTAATTGCAATTTGGCATTTTCTTTAAAGAACAAAACTAGCATTCTCTTTTCTGAAAGTTTGTTAGCTCCATGTGGTGCCAACAGAGCCATGGATAACTCCTCTATGGTAAAAGGAACTGCAAACATTTCTTCTGCCTCATGTCAGCCCTTACCATTAGCTTTTCTTATCTAGCCCTCCAGTGTTTTAAAAAATCCCCTATACACAAAAAATAGATGAGATTCAAAGAGATAGTAAACAAGTCTTATTCACAGGCAATGATGGAAGAGTGTAGAAAAATAATTGCATATTTATACCTTGCTCAAAATGTGCAAAAAGTAAAATTCAGGCTGCAAAAAGTCTCTTTTGTGTTTTGATAATACATAATCCCTGTGAAATTCACTTGATATGTTCCTAGAGACAGCCTCAGCCTGTTCCTCTGTCTAAAGGCTTTTTCGGCTAACATGGAAAGAAAAGAAGAGAATGGAAACAGCCAGTAAGCTGAAAAATTGTGTTTATGAAGGAACCCAAAAGTTATAGATGGAAAGTTTCTTTAGCTTTTTCTGAGGGGTACTTCAGTAATGTCTCAGCACAGAAGCTGGAAATCATGAAGATGATACAGAATTGCTTCTGGTTTTTTTTCTGTGCTCTTGCTCCTAATGGATATGAGATTCAGTTGCGTTGCTTACATTTCCCCACTTTATATATATATATATATATTTATAAATATGTATAATAAAGGCGTCCCTGGCATTAAATGGTTTCAAAATGCATGAAGCCTCTCAGAGTTATGTAACATATGAAAGCAAAGGATATATTTTCGATAGGAAATGGTCAGGCAACAATATTCAATAGAAAGTATTTGGGTTAACTGTCCAGGGGCTCAACCCACTTATTAGCCTTTGATGAAATGTTAAACAGGATGGATTTCATCTGTGACCTGTGGAGAGCATCCATACAGTCCATGCACAGGCCCATTTGGACAGAGACAGGATGTGGGAAAATCTTCTCTAGATAGTTATATTCTTTGAGGCTAGTATAGACACAACCATAGGAGGACACTCTACGCAAGTAGCAATGGACTACACTCACCCTCCTCTTGAAAAAAATGCTATATGTAAATCCAATAGTTATTTTGCTGCCATTTCAAGTACTTGGAATCACATTTCTTGCAAATTCTATTCTTAACAAATTTCCACTTCACTTATTGTAGCTAAAAGCAGTTTTTCATATACTTAAGGGTTTTTATTTCAGCATGTTCAAAGATATCATTTAGCTACATACTAATTTGTCTCTCTAAACAAAATTACTCATCAAGAGATAACATATTTATTGTCCTATGTATTACAGCACCATTCATCATATATTAGAAACGCAGAATAATAAAAAAATAATCGCATCTTTTGTTATAATTCCAAATTTAAATAACACTTAAAACTGAATCGGACAAACTCAATGACAACATTTGTTTTACTGATTTGTTTTTACCTATTATCTGAAATCACGTGAAAGAGCTCCTAACTTTCTTGGTTCAATTTGTTTAGGTAGTCTATGACTGTTTCATAAAATAGATAATTTAGTAAGGCAATTTTAGAAACTGCTTCTTCTACTTTTTATATTTAGCCATTTTTTCTGGTTTTTTTTTTGTTGTTTTGTGATAGGCATACCAATGTCAGAGAAGACAAGAGTAAATTAACAGCAAGAAAGTTAACAGTAAAGTTCCGAAGATGACACTAACAGAACAAATTCTCAGAACACCATTTTACACCTTTTGTGACTTTTTATTGTCCTAAAGAACAAGGACAATAGAAGAAGATACAAAGTAAGCAATCACAATTTATTGTGATGGATATCCTTGTTCACTGCCTATTTGAATTCATCTTAAATTTTGACATTTAAGAAAAAATGCTACTATTAGACTCTTAACACAAAGTAGTATATGATATCAAGACTGAAAAGATGGAATTAGGATACAAGCTAGTCATACATCATCACTGAAGTGAAGAAAATTATATTGAGTCTGTTTGGTTATATGTTTAGAATGGAAAACAACTGCTTTCCTATAGAAGAAAGTATAAGTAGACAGAAACTGAGATGGTGATGGATATAAGCAGAATGCAGCTTGAGCATAATGAGAAAGAGAAAAAATAGGGGCAACCAAATGAAAATATAAAAGGATTATAGGTCAATTCAACTTTTATTTGAATTTGTATATGTGTATAAGCTAAATGCCATTACATTTATTTAAAGTGTTTAAATGCTGTAAAAGTAGATCAGGTAGTAGTATTAAACCAAATGAAACACATGCAGGTTTTTTGTGGAGTAACTAGACATAGTCATAACCTACAGTATTTGACAATTATTACCAAAAATGAAATAAAACCTCTACTTAAAACTTTGAATAAGCAGCTCTCAAGATCCTGAATATAGCAACATTATTAAAGGCAGTTTTCTTTTAGGTAAAATGAATTAAAACATGACTCACAGCCAGAAAGCTTCCAAGTCTGTTCCAAGACATAAGAAAACTGAAACTGTTAAACCACTGTTGCTATAGGCCTTCCAACATCCTATTATTCAAGTATCTAATACAAGACACAAATTTATGAAGAGGGCTTTGAATCCAAAACCCAGTAAAACCTGGTGATGGTTGGCTCTCCTCCTCTACATTTCAGCACACTGACTTCAGCAGCACTGCAGCTCTCACAACTGACGTGCTGAATTTGGTCTCTTTGTGTCTTTGTGTACTTTTGGGAGTACGTCATTCATACTCCCTCAATATGCTTTCTCCTTCCAAGTACATAGGCATAAATATACACAGAACTTACATTTCTTACCTATTTGGGATTAAGTGGTAGCAAACTGATTTTATTTTCACCAAAAAAAAATGAGGAAATAATTTTCAATTTATTAACAATAAACACTAAAAAATGCTGCAATCACTAATTGGAGCCTTGAGGGAATGAATGGCAATACTAAGGCTGAGTATTGAAACTAAGTTCCAATGCTGCCATATTTATCTAATGTTGAAAGTATGCAGTTTTAGTATCTGGTTTAGGACAGCAGTCCAGGCTTTCTCTGTACCTCTGTACAGAGAAAATTGGGAACCTACAGAAGATGCTCAATCTCACCTCTCCTGGATATTTCTCTTTGGAAGAGATGAGGCACTTTCTGGCCCCAAGAAAGTCTGGTGTGCAGCTTAGATGCTGGGGAAAACTATGTGAATTGAACAGTATCCACAGCTTTTACTCAAACAGCACATACAGGCCCAAGCACTCGGTGCTGAAGAAAGTTGAAGGGTGGACTCTCCATTACACTATTCACAGTGTTCTCGCTGGGATGTCATTTCTTAGTGTTCTTAGTGTTAAAAATAATTAGCTTATAACCTATCCCATTTCTCAAACTAGCTCTCTGCAAATGTATCTTGTCTATCTTGTCAAACATGTGTTTTACAGGTAACACAGCCGAATGCATGAATAATACAAAAATATTAAAAGTAAAGTCTAAACACCAATGACATCAATATGATCTTATCACCTGATACTAGTAGGAAACAGGATTGCACCATCTGAACCCCACACTAAAACCCCTAGTATCTAGTTTTACACATAACTTGTGATTCTCTTGAGAATCAATATAAATGGGCTGTTAATTGCCATTTTTACTTGCTGTTATGACTTCCACTCTTATTTTCACATAGTATATCAAGGGAAAGGCTGTTTGCCTTTCCATAGCTATTTTTATTAACCAATTTCCACGGCACAATAAGGTTCATGGTACAGACCATTTCTACCAGTGCTTTGTGAAACGGTAGATTATTCAATTTGTATTGCACACAGGGACAGGATATTTTTTTTTTTTTCAAAGAAAATCAACCTGCATCTTTATATTAATTGTCTGTGTTATTCCTATTTTTAAATGTAAGCTTCAAGCATCATTTCATATTAATTCACACGCCAACATACTGTATAAAAGACTGGCTATATACCAGTAATTAATTAGTAGCTTATATCTTGGCTTAAAGTATTGGAAAATAAATGATAACACTGTTGTTTTGTGCTATACATACCTATGTGGGAAGACCTAACTCTATGTATGTGTCTGTATGTGTGTGTATGCATGTGTATATGTATTTAGGTGTAAGCATAAATAAAGTTGTATATCTTTTTTTCTTCTTTGGGAAAATTTTAAACATATTTCTACTTGTGTTTTAATTTCCAGACTTCTCAACTGAATCTCTTCTGATGAACTGTAACTTTATGTTTTATACTTACGTTATGTATTTGCAGTTTCTAAGTTCATTCATAATGTGTTTTCAGGCTTTTGTGTACCACAGCCTTCAATTTTCTGCTTTTATGAATATCCTAAAATTTAAAAGTTGTTTACTGCATTTCAGTAATGCTTAGCAGAACTTATATCAGGCAGCCAGATAAAAGCCAAGCAAATGTGAAGAGTACAAATTGTACTCCTTAGTGGTGTAAGAGAATATCTAAAAAGCTATTTAAAATTGAATGAAATTATATATCTGCTGGGCCACTTCTGTTATTTTCAAATGGATAATTTTTAACATGGTCTTTCTGAATGAAGCATTTTTTAATAAGCTTCTTGATGGATCAGTCTAAAAGCTACTAATGCATGTCTATGAATTAGAAATTAACACAGTTGTCTTATCCTTTCAAAAACATAGTATAAACATCATACACCCTGAATGGGAGTGGTGCCTGTACTTTAATTTTCTCACTTGTCATCAGTGTGTTCAGGCTTTTTATATTTTATCTTACAGAATTATGGATGAAACAATTTATAACTCCTTAAACATGTTAAATCTTTTTAGCAGTTCAGGAGTATTCAAGAAGACTAACACAGTAGGGCACCAAAAATAAATAAAAATTGTTAAAAGTTTATAGTTTTATATGTTCTCTGTGGTTGATGATGTCTTTTTTTTCTGCAATCAGTGTGGTCTCATCAAGTGATCCAATGAAGTATTGAAATAAATTAATTTATAATCTTACCGGCAGTTATAGTTCTGCTGTTGAGCTACACAGGTTGCATTATTTAAGCAAGGCAATAATTCACATGGATTCAGTATTCTCTCACAGAACTTGCCAGTGAATATTGGCAGGCAGATACATGCCACATCCTATAGAAGAGAAGGAAATTAGAAATAATTATTTGTTGTACCCAAGGCAATACAGAAATTAGTGTTTACTTCCATTACTATAGAGACACTAACTAGGGCAGGGTCTGATCATATTAAACAGTTTACAAAGACAGAAGAAAAAACAGTCCTATCTCTAAATAGGTTGCAAACATAATTTAGGACAAGGGGAATAAGACTTCCAGCACAGATTGTATGAGAGTTGGGTTTGTTAGCTGGAAATATACCAGCTCTAAATTTTGCTGGCTTTGTGATTTCATATCTGAATCAAGAAGGAGCTTTATAATTCATTCATGGCTTTTCCTCATTTCTGAATTTCTTCCAATTTAATGTTTCCATAGATCAAGTGGTAACAGTACACTAGGTACCTCAGGTACCAAACAGCTTTCACTAACTAGAGTAGGAAAGAAAATGGTTTGTATCCTTCTTTCCCCTTTCAATGGTGAAAGACATCTGTCAGTTACTGCAATCTGTAATTTACACAACAAAAACAGTAAGTTATTTTATAAAAGCAAATATTTATTAGAGCTGACACTTTCACCCTTATTTTTCTATATAATGTTCTTTACAGTCCTTTTAATGTCAGAAAGTAGAGGAAAAATATATAGAGGTTAATTGCCTCACTGAAATTGGAAGTGTTCAGGTGTTGTTTCAGAATTGGTCTTAAAGGCATTATTGGGGAACTTTACTTTAACAGCTGTTGAGAGATTTCTATTGTGTGAAACAAATTACTGCATCTTTTTGTCTATAGAAATGATTGTACAAAATAGCATGTGCTGGTTTATCTACTGGACAAAATATTTAGACAGATTGAATAATTTAGAAATCTATCGATTTTTTTGGCAGCTTATAGATCTCTTTTTTCTCGCTCTGTGAGTGTATGCGTCACTTGTATATGCTTTTGAACTCTTCTTTCACTATTTTGTTCTGTATAATCACTGCTACTTGCAATAGTCATGCTAATGAAAGAATGTCAACAATGCAGTTTGAAATACTACCAGGTATGACTCTATTATCATGCACCTTTAACTTTGTGAGTCTTCATGAATTATATTTGACCAAAAAAAATCAATTAAAAAAAAAAGAAATTAAAAACAAATACCACAGGAAAAGCAACAATAAGAAACAACCAGTCAGTAATAGAGATGACTGATATATCATGTTTTATAGCATATTTTATTAGAGAGAGAGAAAACAAAATGAAACAACATCAGAATTTTCTTAAGTGACCTCCAAAAAGTAAAAACTATAAATGTGGAATTAAGGCTTTTTAACCATAGAAACATTAGAAACATTACACATTCAGACAATGCCGTGTTTCCTCATGAAGCATGTAAAGCTAATTTTAAAAGTTACATTAGAATTAAATGTTTTGGCACTTCCATGGAACAGATCCTCCTGGATCTTATGTCAAGACATAGGGATGGCAGGGAGGTGATTAGAAACAGTCAACATGGCTTCACAAAGGGAAAATCACACCACACTAATCTGGTGGCTTTCTGCAATGGGGTGACTGTGTTGATGGATAAGAGAAGAGCAACTGATGCTATCTACCTTGACTTCTGTAAGGCCCTTGACATCATCTCACATAACACCTTTGTTGTCAAATTAGAGATATATGGGTTTGATGGATGGACTATTTGATGGATAAGGAATTGGCTGGATGGCTATGTCCAAATAGTTGCAATCAACAGCTTGATGTCCAAACAGAGATCAGTAACAACAAGGGCTATTCCACAGGGGCCTGTACTGGGACCACTACTGTTCGACATCTTTATTAGTCACATAGACAGTGGAATTGACTGCACCCTCAGCAAGTCTGCAGATGATACCAAGCTGAGTGGTGTAGTTGATTCACTAAACGGAAGGGATGCTACCCAGAATGACCTTGACAGACTTGAGAAGTGGGCCCATGTGAACCTCATGGAGTTCAACAAGGACAAGTGCAAGGTCCTGCACCTGGGTGAGGGCAGTCACCAGTATCAGTACAGACTGGGTGATGAATGGATTGACAGCAGCCCTATGGAGACTGGGGGTCTTGGGGGTGCTGGTGGATGAAAACCTGGACGTGAGCCAGCAATGTGTGCTCACAGCCTAGAAGGCACCATATCCTGGACTGCATCAAAAGAAGAGTGGCCAGCAGGTCAAGAAAAGTGATTCTGCCCTCTACTCTGCTCTGATGAGACCTCACCTGGAGTACTGCATCCAGCTCTGGAGCCCTCAGCAGAGCAAAGGCATGAAACTGTTGGAGTGGGTCCAGTGGAAGACCACAATAATGATGAGAGGGCTGGAGCACCTCTCCTGTGAAGACAGGCCAAGAGAGCTGGTGTTGTTCAGCCTAGAGAAGAGAAGGCTCCAGGGAGACCTTATTGTGGCCATTTGGTACTTAAGGGGGGGCTTATAAGAAAGATGGGGACAAACTTTTTAGCAGGGCCTGTTGCGATAGGACAGGGGTAATGATTTTAAACTAAAAGAGGAAAGATTTAGGCTAGATAGAAGGAAGAAAATATTTACGATGAGGGTGGTAAAACACTGGAACATGTAGCCCAGATGCTCTATCCCTGGAAACGTTCAAGATCAGGCTGGATGGGGCTCTGAGCAACCTGCTCTAGTGGGAGGTGGCCCTGCCCATGGCAGGGGGGTTGGAACTCAGTGATCTTTAAGGTCCCTTCCAACTCTAACCATTCTATGATTCTAAGATTACAGTGGAATTGAGCTAGATGACCTTTAAAGGTCCCTTCCAACCCAAACTATTCTATGATTCTGCAATTCTGTGATTCTGTGGTTCTATGATTCTATGTCCAAATAGGGATCTCTGATGTTTATACTTACATTTGGCAAATCGATACATGTACCTCTGTTTTGACACGGCCTTGAGGAACATTCATTGACATCAATTTCACAGTTGTGACCAAGAAAACCAGCAGGACAATCACAAACATAGCCAGACTGATTATATTGGCATATGCCCCCATTTAGGCATGGCTGAGATACACAAGGATCACCAGGTTCCTCACAAAATGGACCTAAAAGAAATTAAGCAGTGTTTGAGTGAATCATGCATCTTTATATCCCGCCCATAAACATTACCTTGTCACTATGTTGTTTCCCTATTATTTCTCATTAATCCTATTATTATTTTTTAATTTTAGGAGGGGTTGAGAGTCTTTTATTTATTGTGTTTTTCTTAAATTTTCTACACGGTGAAGCTCCATTACTAACCGGGACATCTGTAAACTGATCATTTAAAAAGCAAAGAATTTAAAATACTCCTGTATGGTTTGGGTTTTTTTGGTGAATAAACATGATAGAAATATGTGAGAGTGAATAAACTCATCCGTAGCAAAGGGAGTATGAGAACTGGAATCATAGTCCCAGGAGACACCAAAGAGTCATTGAACATCTAGTAACCAATAGAGGTTACTATTAAAGGAGGTTGTTCCCTTTCCTGTTTACAGATCCAGCCAGTAGTGAAGCTGAATGCACTCTCAGTAGGTGCACACAGAATCACACACACACACACACACAAAATGCAGACACAGTGCCAGTATGGATCAACATGGAGAGAAGTGTCTTTCCCTGGATGACATAAACACCAGCAGTGTTTGTGAGCTCAAGTGAGTGTGAACAGCTATGATGGCTTAAGCTTTTTTCCTCCTCTGGATAGTCAGTACTGAAGTTCACCAGCAAACATACACACTCCCTCACTTTCTAAATGCACAAATAAACCCACATGAATGGATTCCTTAAATATTAGTACAGGTTTTAGGTCTGTCTTACCCAGATCCTGGACATCTTGCCTACTTGCTGGCTCAGACCTTTAGTTGTTCCAGATCGGGGTGTTATTCTAGTTACTGGCTAGTCCAGCTTAACCCCTGCCCACTAGGAAGGGAGGTAACGCAGAAATAGTGAAGAAAAGAGACTGCAGTGTTCAGACGCAGGGCTCAGCCAGACCAGCGTAAAAAGTCACAGCCCACTTCCACTCCGCCAGCCCTTTTATCGCCTTTCCTCTGCATTTTCCCATATTTGTACTTCTCGTGTCCACCTTGATCCCCACCTTTCTTCACCCTTTTCTTCCCCCAGACAAACAGCCCTAACCTACATGTTTGTCTCCATTTGCCCTAGTTTTGTCATCTCCATAAACAAATTCAGTATTTCTAATGTGGTTACCTTGATAATCTTGGCTTTATGTGGTCTTACTGATACAGCTGCCCAGGCTCTGTTGGCCTTGCAAGAAAATAATCCCTGAAAAGTCCCCAGTCCCCTCCCTTTAATTATCTGTGTCCCTTTTCTGTGTCTTGCAAAATTTTCCCTTAACCATTTCTGGAATTCAGTCATCACTCACGGTGCTATCTGTAGCTTTTGTCGGCCACTCAGTTGATTATTTTGTAGGCTCAGCAACTTCTCATGTTATGTCGAATAGTTTCCCGTGTTCTGTTGAGTTATTGTAACCCCAGGCAGGGGTTTACGAATCTGCCTGCATCCCTCAGCAGTTAGCAACTGCCTAAGTATTTTGGACAATTAACTCTTTTTTTAATTGTGCAACATCAAAGATATAGCAGAACTATAGCAGCTAAGAATTTACTTCCATTTACTTCTGGAAAATTATGTAACAAATGTGCTTTTTACATATCCTGTACTTTGGGCTTCTGATTTAAACCACTCTCCTAACACGTATTTACAGATTACATCAAAAGCATTTTTCAATAATGTGCTGTACCAATAACATTAACTTCATAATAAATTTATTCTGAAGCAGTAGTATGTATTGATTCCACATTTTGTTAGTCACTTCAATCAGCTGAATTAAAAATAGACATTCATAAAATAATAACTTATACTTCATGAAAATATGTATACTTCTGAAATGGTAAACAACATACTTCTAACTTGGAAATGTAAATGGCCAGGTTTCTGTTGTTCTAAACCAATTAATAGATAAGCATGCAAGCCTCTAGTAATTTCCTTACCAAGACAGACTAGCTATGTAGAGCAACTGTAAGTAGGTAGAACAACATTTACCAGGAGATCCAGATGTGACACTCTGTCTCTATTATATACCAGAACAGCTGATGCAACAAACACTGTACAAGTCAATCCTATTAGCAGAAAAAAGGTAAAACCACAATTTTCTTTTTATCACTCAGTTCACTGGAAATAGTTCTTCCAATAAGACAAAATGAATTGGATCTATCTTTTAGGACATATTATTCACTTCTCTTTAGCACCAGAGGATAGTCAAAGAATCTTTTACAAATGTGTTTCTATCCCTCATCACCATAGTAACCAAATTACAGTAAAAGTATATTACAATTTCCAGATGTTAGAGCTCACTAAGAGAAAAAGCCAAGAAGGCCATTCCTCAGGACAAGGACATTGACTGCTATTAGTGCATATATAAGAGAATATTTGCAACATGAAGTGAGGTGGATTGGTCAATTGTTTCTTATTATTCAATTTGGTATTTATCTGTCCTACTTCAGTAGAATATTGTACCATGGCAGTGCTCATAGATGAGGTTATATAATAGTACTTACCCTATTTTTTTTTTCCCTTTGATTGGGCATATTTGACAAGAATGAGTGCTCCTGCACCACTCACATTACTAAACAGAAGTCAAATCAGCAAAACGGTGACTCCAACTGCTCTATCCAAAGGAAAGCCGGAAACTGTAGTTCCACAAGCCAAATGAATTAATGAGATGGTCCCGACATTGTTCCTACCCCTGAATCCACTCAGTTCTCATTTTTTCTGCCACCATTACCAAGATATTCTCAGCCTTTTGTTTTAAAATGGCACTGGATGGGTTTATTAGAACAGGGGAAGACTAAATAAACAAAACAACGCAGAACAATGAAGGCCAGTTTGGAAAACCAGGTGAAAGAGGTGCCTTTTTGGTAATGCTATGCTCATTTGTTGCAGAATTCAGAAAAGGGTGTTGTTCTATTAAAAAAAGAGTGCAACTTTTAGGGAAGACTAAAAGTAGCTAGAAGAGCAATAGTGAAAAGCCTGAGAAGATATAAGGAAAGACTATTAATCATAGTATAGGCCTTGGATCAAGGGAAAAATGCATGGTTCAAAGATGGCAAAAAAGGTGTTTATCTTCTTTTCTCCTTGGAATCTCTTCATAGAGGGCAAAAAGCCATATATTTTTCTTTCTGTTAATTTGGAAAAAACAATATGTTTAGTGAGAATTGTGAGCCAATTACTCAACCAGGTCAAGGGGGATCAATTTAAAAGAAGATACTAGGCAGCAGCTGCACTCATGGTCTAAAACAAAAGTCACAACTTTCATAGGTCTACCTAGAGTAAAGTCAATAGAAAAAGAAATCTGCCAACTGCCTAACGTCTTTTAGAAAGAATTCAGTCTTGAGCAGGAATATTTCCTTAATCATGCTACTTATGTCTTTGACATGCCTCTACTTTATAATTTCTTGTATTCAGCATTTTATGTGAAAAGCAAGAGCAATGCTCTTTCACTTGAAGGTACATGCCTGATGAGTTTGACAAACCAAGTTAATAAAAGGAATTCTGGACAATTGGTGTTTTGAGCTTTCTATTCTATCATTCCCAAACCTGATGTCACACTCAATCTATTTTCCAAAGAAGATTGAAAGGTGACTTGATTACAGCCCTTGGATGGGGAAAACATCAAGCACTAAAGGCATCATTAATTCAGTGGAGAAAGGAGTAACAAAAGCAAATGACTGAAGAGGGAAGCAAAATGAAATCAAGTTAGAAACACCTCATATATTTTTACCAAGGAGGTCTCTGTACCAGACTACGATGAAAGAATTGGATTCTACAGTTGCTGATGTCTCCACACCAATGCTTTTTGAAAGATACTACTTTAACCATATGTAAGACAGAAGCCTTAATATATAGGTAAACAATATAACAACCTTTGGTCAGAATAGATAAACAACTGGTCCTGTAAACTTTCCCAACCTGTGATATGAACACGCTAAAGTTCGCCCTCGGGAAGTCCAAGGTGGAGGTTTTGCTAACCCCCTTCCTTACCTCTCTAATAATTGAAAACTTGACCATTTCATGGTCACTAAGCCCAAGATGGCCTCCGACCTCCACATCTCCCACTAGTCCCTCTCTGTTTGTGAACAGTAGGTCTAATGAGGCGCCTCCCCTGGTAGGCTCAGCTACCAGTTGTGTCAGGAAGTTATCTTCCATACACTCAAGGAACCTCCTAGCCTGCCTGCTCTCTGCTGTGTTGTTATTTCCAGCAGACGTCCAGCAGGTTGAAGTCCCCAACCAGAACAAGGGCTGGCGATTGAGAGACTGCTGCTAGCCACTTATAGAATACCTCATCTAACTCCTCATCCTGGTTGGGTGGTCTATAGCAGACTCCCAGCACAAAATCCCCCTTGTTAGCCTTCTCCTTCATCCTTACCCATAAACATGCAACTTTATTGTCACTGGAATCTAGCTCTATACAATCAAAACACTCCCGAAAGTACAGAGCCACACCCCCACGTCTCCTTCCTTTCCTATCCCTCCTGAAGAGCTTATAGCAATCCATCGCAGCATTCCAGTCGCGACAGATATCCCACCATGTTTCCGTGATGGTGACTAAATCATAGCTGTCCTGCCGCACAATGGCTTCCAGCTCATCCTGTTTGTTGCCCATGCTATGTACATTAGTGTAGATGCACTTGAGCTGACCTCCCGATTTCACCCCCATCCTTGGCCCCTTACACCCAGCCTCATTACCAGTGGGCCTGGTTTTATCCCCTTCCCCCTTCCATTCTAGTTTAAAGTCCTGTCTATGAGCTTTGCTAACTCTTGTCCTAGTACCCTTTTCCCCTTTCAGGATAGGGTTTTCCCATTGTACTCAAGCAGACCCGGTGTCCTGTAAATCAAACTACGGTGTGTGAACCCAAAGCCCTGCTGGTAGCACCAGTTACAGAGCCAGGCATTGATCTTTTTGTCTATCCAGTCATCAGTCCCCAAAACTGGAGGGACAGAGCAGAACACAATTTGTGCTCCTGAACCCTTGACTAGCAGTCCCAAAGCCCTGAAATCTTTCTTCATCGCCCTGAGACTTCTTCTCACTGGTTCATCATTTTCTACCTGCAAAATCAAAAGGGGGTAGTAATCTGAGGGCTGTATCAGGCCAGGAGGCTTCCTTGTTATATCCCTGGCATGGGCCCCAGGGAGGCAGCAGACCTCCCTGTGGAAAAAAAAAAAAAAAAAAAAAAAAAAAACAGTTCCCCTCAGAAGGGAACCACCTATAACTATTGCCCTCTTCCTTTTCTTCACAGAGGCAGTCTTAATACATGGAGCTGACTGCTTTGGCAGCTCCCTGGATAAGCCTTTATCATTCCCTCCTCCTCTATCTCCAAAGGCTTGTACCTGTTCTGTGCGGGCACCCGGGGAGGCTGGGGAGGCCTGGAGGGGCCTCTCCTGCTGCCCCGAGCAGGTACCTGCTTCCATTATCCACCATCCTCTCCTACTTCCCCTCCTTCTGCCTGGGGACAAGAGAGCAGGGGACCCTCTGCCTCTCCTGGAGCCTCCGCCTGCTCCTTTTTCCCTGGGGATGGCAGGTGTGGCTCCACCAATCCATTTCCTTTTTGCATTCCGAAATGGACCTCAACCTTTCTGCTCCCTCCTTGAGCTCAGCCACCAGGCCGAGCAGATGGCTTCCCTGCCCACAGCGCACACAGGTGCTGCCTCTGCTGTCCTCCGGCAGGAGTGAGAGACATTCCACGCAGCCCCTCACCCCGACAGCTGCGTGTCTCTGCAGCAGGTCAAGTTTGGGTGGTTTTATTCCCTCGGAGCACGGCTGCGGACCGAGTGGAGACCGTCCTGGATGTTTCCTTTCTAGTCAGAGCAGCCTGCCTGCTCCCCCCTTCCACTCACCCCTCACACGCCACGCTCTCCATAGGCGATAGCTGCCACCACCACCTCGCCGACCCACCCACTGTCTGACCAGCCTTCCCTTGTTTGGTTTAACTGCCTCCCTGCTAGTCTTCATTAGTTTCATTACCATGTTCTAATGATAATCCATTAAAAATCAAAGCACATTCCTGACACCTTTGATAAGCATTACTCAGTTCATCAAGATGCCACGTAGTGCCATTTACATAAATATCTGGGGTTACTTATTAAAATAAGTAGTTTTTATTTTCAACAGAGGTCTTTCCCAGCTTCATATTTGTACAACCATTTCTTTTTCCAAGGAGTAAAACGTGAAAGATCATCTTAGTATACTGTGCTTTAATACAATTTCAGTATTTTTGTTTTGTTATTCCTCTAATGAAGAATCAATATTTTCTAGAGAACTTACGGATAAGGCCCAGTAGACTGTTTCATGAAAAAGCATACGTTACACACATATATATTCGCTTATTTGTACTTTAGTTAGAATGAAGCAATAATATTTTAGGGAGAGCATAAAAAAGGAACTAGTTAGTGGGAGAGAGATTTATTTTCAGTTTAAATGAAACAAGCGGTTGCTAGGAGCTGCAATCATGGAACAAGATACACAGTAGGCTGTAAACAGAATAAAGCCTGGGAATGAAGACAAGTATGATAATCCGATTGTTAAAAATACGGTTAATATTTTAATATTTTCAGTTTCACAACTGAAATTACCGAAACCTACATCTTACATCATGTCCTTCCTACGTAATGCCATTATTAATGTTTAGCCCTCTTGTTAACTTTAAAACTAATTTCAAAATAAGGCTCTTTAAATCTGAGGAATGTGGATTTTCAGTTGATTAAGTGAAAGTATTTCTGTAATTAAACTAGTCCCTATCTATATAGCTCAGTGAAAAATTTATTATAATTAGTCCAATCCAGTTTCATCAGCTGCTCTTCCATTTAAATGTAAAACTGAAAAGTATTTGTAAAAGTTCTTTTTGTAAAAAGAATGTATTTTTTTTCTGTTGAAAAGCATCACTGATTCACAAGTTCTTGTCTTATATATCAAGGCCTTGAAAAATACCAATATTTCCATTGGTGCACTAAAAGCATTACACTTTGAAATATGAATGCAGTATTTGCATCTTCATATAAATTTCTAATCAAAACCAATGAATGGCTCCTTTTTTCTGCATATGAAGTTTCAATAAAGTTTGAATCAAAATGAAATCAACTTAAGGCACTGTAAATCTGGGTCTCAGAAGTGAGTGAGTGCAAATCTCCATGAACGATTATAAGGGCTACAATCTTAATTTTAGACCAAATAGGCAGTATCAAAGCTCACTGATGTGCTTTATACAAAAGCTCCAATCAGCAGACTTGAAAATAGACATTTTGGAAGTAAATGAATGAGAAGAACATTAGCTTCCATCAGAGGAAAGCCTATTAGAGAGAAAATTACAGTACTGCTGGAAAAACTCATCAAGAGTCCTTGTAAACTTTTAGTTTTACTTCTTATCTTGACTAACCACAGTGTTCAGAAAATCTAAAATAGCCGAAGCAGATAGAACTGGGTTAATTCTGATCTGATGCTTCCCTGGCCACTGCTAGAGCAGTGTGCACGGGCTGTCACTGCTTCTGGAAGGTTATTATTCCCTGGGGCAAGAAAAGGGTGCCACCCCGGTTATAATAGATCAATATATACTATTCCTAGCTTCAAACCACTTCCTAGTGACTCCATTTGTTGCAGTAAGGGGTACTCGGATCGCTGTCAGGGGCAGCAGGAAGAATAGCCATAATGTTCAAATTGACAGTTATGCCTTTTGTCAAGAATACCAATGCTGCCTACTCACAGAAATTCTAAACTTAAAATTGCCTTTCCAGGTACAGAAGAGAATCTAAGTGTATCCATTAACAGGGAATTCACAAATACTCCACAGTTTTTACTACAGTAAAATGATATGATTACTTATCCATCTTTTGGGAGGGTGGCTTTAAAAATGCAATGATAAATCACTCCCTTCTCTAAGGTAACAGTTTCTCCAGATAGTATTAATTCCTTTCCCCAGCTGCTTCTCTGACCTTTCCTATGCTCAAATGAAAGGCATGTTCCTGATGGCTCACATACTTCTCTGAGAGGTACAATACCTCTGAATTCTGAAGTATTCCACCCCTTAGAGATGAGGAGGTCTCTTCTGGCATTCATGGATTAGGACTGTGCCTGATGTTATTCAGTATGGTTTCTAAAGGTATGTGTGGGAGATACTGTTTTTATTAAAATCTCAAATGATAATAGGTCGAGTCAATATACTCAGTGAGAAAGAAATTTTCTACAATAAAATACAAAAGTCTGCCTGATTTCAAACTGCAAAAGTACAAAATATGCAAATAAACCTGCACAAAAATATTAAGTATAAAACTGTACATAAATGGATACCAGACACCAATAAAGGGGAAAATGCTTTGTGATTCAAAACAGAAGGAACTTAACTGAACGGCAAAACTAGGCTTTATTTGCTCAGTTTTCAGCGAAGAAACAAATATTTTCTCATTGTTCATACGAAATGTAACATCGTAATCATTGGTGAGATATTTGAAAGTGCTGTTTTATAGACCTCGCTGGTGAGACTAAATTTAAATACTTTGTACCATTCTGCATAAATGACAGAGACAATTCGAGGAAATTTAATATCAGCACGTGTCTCCCAAGTGAAGGTAGGCAGCTGTGCAAGGGCACGCCATACTGGGCTGGGTGAAACCTAGGACACAGCTGGAACACAGGAGGTGCAAGTTCTCCCTGGGTTTGCAATACACAGACAATGGTTGATTAATCTAGTATGGATGGGAATTGAGGTAGAACCACTGGGCAGAAAAAGTTATTTGGAGATATCTGAGAAATTTCTTGTAGAAACAGATAGAAACTATTTCAGATATTAAAATCTGTTGCGGGTAAAGAGGCAAGAATGAAGTGAACAGAAAAAAAATTTCACAGAAGAGAGAAAGGGGTAAAAGGACCAAAAGAACATCTCTCTTTAGCTGTTAATATTACTAATACAGGGATGTATAATTCCTGACTGTCAAGAGCTGTTGTAGAAAATATAAGCATTTATTAGTAAATGAAAGTAAAAAATACTTAAAGAAGAAAATAAACTTATATTTAGAACAAATGTGATCCATCCTTTTCTGTTTTATTGCCTGTATGTTTACAACCAGATAGAATTGAAAAGCAACATTCCTCCTGAAGAGCTTAATAACATGGGAAAGGGAACATGCCTCAAGGAACACTGTAAGTCTATTAAATTCGCAATGGGCAAGGTATTACTTAAGACTTCCATGGTTGTCTATAAAAATCCCATTGGAAGCCGAAAGGTCCTGAACCTTTCTCTTCTTTGTGAAGCAGGCAAACCATATTTCTTTGTCTTATGTTTAGTGGCATAACAAGTGTAGTTTCAATACTTCTTAGTGGCAATGATTAGCTGCCTGTTGAAATCCTACTGCTTTTCTTTTTTTTTTGGTAGTGGAGACCTTAGGGCTTCTGCTTCTCCTTAGGGTCTGAGTTGTTCAGCTGTTTTCTCAACTTGCCTCTTCTTCAAAGGTTAAACCTTTGGAAGCTCTTTAGCTTAGATATTTATTTCACATCAAAGGAAGCACTGAAATAAGATTGTTCCATGTCCCATAGGTATGTTTGGAACTTAGGCCTTCTCTCTGGACATTTTTCGTAACAGCAACTTTTAGCTGAAGCTTTGAATAAGTGATTTCCTGAAACTGAGATAACTTGGTCATTATACGTAATGAGGGTAAAATGTTCTTAACTCTTCTTTCTGTAAAGAAGAATTAAAACTTATAATATTTTCCTGATATTTCACTCACCTAAGGGAGGAAAGGAAGGTGGAAGGATGGGAGGTAGACATTTTGCAGTGGAGCAGCTGTACTCTAAAATTCTCCAGAGTAGCACGATAGGGACCTCCATAGACTAAACAAAATACTTCAGTAGATGCCAAAGCAGTCTAATCTGTAATTCAGGGTAAAGGTTTGTAGTTTCTAAAATATATCAAAGGTATTAACTGTGAAAATAGAGTTTCAATTTATTCCAGAACTGATGCACTAAAAACTTAGGAAGAGAAAGGTCCAGATCTTAATATATTTTAATTTTCGGTTATATCTTTATCGAAGAAGATTATTTGTCTTCACATAGGTATATTTAGACACTACTACAAGTTAAAAAATGCATCTTTTTTGTATTTCTCCTGTTCATATTTGCCCTCTTGCCAGCCAATGCAGGATTGCAGGGAATTTAACCACTATGCTATCTGAAAGGACTCATGTAGACCAACAAAATAAATAGAATAGCAGTGAAAAAAATTTGCAAAGCTTGTACACATTTTGATAGAATAAGGATAAAATAATATTAAGACTCTATTTATTTTAACATTATATTACTAAAAAGACTACATCAATATTTGGATCTTTTATCTCCAAACAGTACACAAAGTGAGAAGGGTGATACAATGAGAAATAGAGGAAGGAAGGAAGGAAGGAAGGAAGGAAGGAAAGAAGGAAAAGATAGAACAAACTACAATTTAGTGGGCATGCCAATGTACATAGAACAACTGAATCCCAAAATGGAGAAATCTATATTTTAAAGCCTTGTGTAAATGTACTGGAAAAAGTGAGGAAATGTTGTGATTAATAAATGGATGAGTTTAAAACCAAGAAAAAGTGATGACAGAGAAATGATTGGTGAGGAAGGTAAAAAAAAAAACAAAACCCCCAAAAAATCAACCAAAACCACTCCATGTACAATATAAACTTGTGTCCAAAAATTGCAGCTCTACCTACTCTGTTCAAACAGCTAGTCTGCTTGCATCACAGGTAAAACAAAAAAAAGATGTATTCTAAAGCATCTGTACCACTCAGGGGGAGGAGGCAGGGACAATTGGGAGTGAAGTTGAGCCTGGGAATAAGAGGGAGGGGGGAGATGTTTTAAGATTTGGTTTTATTTCTTGTTATCCTACTCTAATTTGACTGGCAATAAATTAAATTAGTTTTCCCCAAGTTGAGTCTGTTTTGCCTGTGACGGTAACTGGTGAGAGATGTCCTTGTCCTTACCTGGACCCATAAGCTTTTCTTTCTATTTTCTCTCCCCTGTACAGCTGAGGAGGTGGAGTGATAGAACTTTGGTGGGCATGTGTCATCCAGCCCGGATAAATGTACTATGATGTCAGTCACTCATTTGTCTCTATAGGTTTGCACTCAATCTTTAATTATTGATAAAGATTTTATATCCTATTTGTTTTATTTGTAGTAGTGTAAAAACAGGTTTACAATTAATCCAAAAGAAAGAAACTGAGATGGGGAATAATCTTATCAAAAGATAATTGATTGTTTAAGTCTGAAAAAGGAGACTATTCAAGATAAAGCTTTTTTTCCATGGTCCTCAGAAATCGCAAGTCTAAGTGGCAAAGTCCTTCTATGACAGTGAAAGAGGATTTTGGCTGAGATTAATTCCTACTAAATTAACTAACAGTGTTCAGAAACATGACGGTAGATTTTAGGCAACTACTAAAGTAGTAGACCTGGGAAACAGATCTTCAGGAGACATATCTACTTGAAATTTAATAAGCAAGGTAACGGATGAGGAAGAGATGTAAATGAGGAATGTATTCTGGGAAGGTGTGCCCTTAGGGAACTGCAGAGACCAGGGGAGTGCTAAGTAAGGGGAAGCCTGAGGCAGCATTGTGGATTGAGTACATTGAGGAGGAGGAGGAAGAGAGTGGGTGATATAGAAAGTGAGAGCAAAACCAGCCCTTGAATCTCAGGAACAGATGAGCCCACCACAGTAACACAGAAGCAGTAGGATGGGCTGGGTTGCTACCAATAGCCCTGTTTTCCTATCTTCTGTATTTTAGGAGGCAGAGGAAGAAAAACAAAGTTGAGAATAGCTGTTTAAAAAACCAGTTTATAACCTTTACGTTGTTGGTGAGAAAATGTTGTTGGTTTTAACTTGAGCATTTCCATATTATTTTTTTTTTTATCTTAAATGCTAAATGTTAAGAATATTGACTGTCACAAAAAATACCAAGAGGGCTCAGTTGTGTTAATGCACAAAATGAAGGTTGTCCATATGGATAAAATGTGTGATATGTTGTCAAGTGACCACATCACATCATTTCATAATCCAAATTTATATTCTCATCTTCCACATCATGCATTAATTTATTGTAATGAATTAATCTCGAGAAAACAAAAAAAATCCCCAGGCATACCTATAGATGCAAACCAGAAAAACAAAATAAATATTAATTATAATTAGATAACTAAATTTTGTGCATCTGTACATTCTATTAGAACCGTGGTGAGAAGGAAAAAGGTCTGCTTATTGTAGCAGTTGATAATATTATTAGACTCCGAGAAACAACAGAGTTTTATACCCTTTCAAAGAAAAATAACTTTTCAACATTCAGAATTTCTTAGAACTGTAACTTTTAGCCTCCAATGACCTTTGGGTATATTTCCATTTCCTGAAGCCAAATATGACATCTCTCAACATTATTTAATGGGACAAACTTGGAGTATTCGCATCCCTGGATACTGGACTAAGTACCACAGCATCTGGAAATTCTGGAAGCGCTGTAGATGTACATGACCACATGCCAGGGCACTAATATTGACACAAGAATGGGGTCTGAGGGTCTCTCATAAAAAGGATAGTCATCTTCAAAAGCTGATAGCATCACAATGGGTTTATGGGCTTAACATAGTGATATAATGTAAAGAAATACAGGCTTGGTATGGTAAAAGAAGCCTTGAAAACTGTAGATACAACGTGAAGCATAGGGCACTACAGATATGGGAAAATAGGAGGTGAGGCACAGGCTTGGCACTGGAGACCCCATAGCTGTTAACAACTCACCAGTGAACAGTGAAAGAAATAACAGACCTGGAGCTGCACCAAAGTAGTCTTAAGGCCAACAAAGAGAACAAAGAAATAGTATCTAACATACATAAACCCCACAGTAGCTAGTAAATTCAGATGTGATGTGGAACTGCAACACAATGAAGAAAAAGAAAGGTATATTAGCATGTTAGCAAGCATATAAACATGATCCTGAGTAGATCCTAGAACAATGAGTTGAAACCAGCAGCACAAACATTATATTGCTCCTGGTGAAGGACTCCAGATGCTCACAATAACACTCACCATAGCACTCCTGCTGCCAATAGCAGTAAAAGGAGCAAGGCATGGCATCTGGAAAAGGGTTAGAAATCAAGAAGTGCATGTATAAGAACTTTACCTGTGGTATTATTGAATGTTTTCTGCACAGAGGACTCTTACGATTTTAATTATACTAAATTTTGGGGGTTTATGTAGGCACTGTTTTTTTCCAGAATCCTATCTTTAAATATCAATACATACTCACACGTGTAATGGAAGCAAGATAACAAAACCAAATGAAATCCAGGGAAAGTGAGAAAAAACACAATGAATTTAATACTGAAGACACTTTCTGGGTTAATTAGAAGGCCCCTTCAGTGGTAAGACCTTTACAGAATCAGAAGACTGTATTTTCTCTCACCATTTGGGAGGTCTGTGGTGTGTAATATATAAAATGCAAGTTCATGCAATCTGACTTGCGATGAAAAAAACTAGATGTTCACTCTAACCCCTGTTAGAACCAACAGTTTCAATTGGACACTTCTAGAAGATGGTTCATTCCATCCAAGAAAGGTGTCTAGGACAGATGCAATGAATTGCTTTTCTTCTAACGAAACAGGGATGTCCTAGTTTGGAGTAAAACATAACCAATTTTCTATTCAGCAATTTTACTTGTTAACTGAGCCTCTATTAACTAACTAAACTCTGAAATTAACAGCATATTGTTCAGAAATTGTTCGCTCTCAGAGTGATAAGGCCTGATTATGCCGACAACTGGTGTGCAGAGAGGCTCTTGCTTGCTAGAACAACCAAGGTCAGGTAACTTCGATATTTGCTCCGTTAAAGGGTCAGAAGCAAAAAAGCATAGAGGGGTCACACCTGTGGGGAGGAGGGGACAGGACAGGTGACCCAAAACTGACCAACAGGGTATTCCATCCCATCTGCATCCCACTCAGTATAAAAGCTGAGGGATCAAAGGGTCATCTATCTTTCCTCAATGGCTGGTGTCTGAGGAGGACCCCGCCTGTTCTTCTGCCTTTGATCCCCATCTGAGCATTCCTGACTTCAGATCCATAATCCATCTTAATCCAGCTCCTTTCTATTGCTGACTCCAGTCTGGGACTTGTCCTGTGCCTGCTGGCGATGTGATCATCAGCCTGGGAGCTTGATAAAGTTTTGTATATATTGTATACTTTTTAAAAATTAGTATTACTTATTTCATTAATTCATTAATATTTTCATTAAAGTAATTCAGATTTTTTTTTCTAAACTCATAAATCTCTTTATCTCTTCCTCACCTCTTTTTGGAAAGAGAACTGGAGGAGAGGGGGGCATCTGTAAGTCTGATTGGCCAACTGGGCAAAAACTGCAACAAGGGAAAACTAAACAAATATTTCAGGTTAGACACCAAACTGTAGACAGCTGATGTTGAGTAACAGGCAGGCACTCAAGGAAGAATATCTGAAAGTTTGTCAAATGAATGGGTTAAAGCTAATCAGAGAATACAGTTTTACCACAGATTTATCTTCAGATGCGTTCACTTTGCAGCAAGCTGCAAAGGCTAATTGATAAAAATAATCTTTTTTAGTCTGATGAATTTGCTGCCAAGATTGGTAAAACATGTTTTGAAATGACTGATTACTATTTGGAAAAAAGCCAACGAAATGATGTCCTGCATCTTGTAAGAAAAGCAACTTCAAATATGATGTATTCCTATCTATTCATTGTGGGCTTTCATTCACACATATACTAATGAATAGATTAAAATGGACAGTGGTTAACACAATCTTTTCATTTTTCCTATAAAGTATTTATATTTTCATCTGTAATTTCCATGCATTTTGAAAATGTCCCAAATTTAAAAGATCCAAGTTTGCTTTTATTGGTGTTACGTTTGAACAGTTCAGCAAATGAGAAGTTTTAGGACTTAAATTCTTTTTAAAAAGGATTTAAATCACAGAAAAATGAACAAAGGAATTCCCAAAGCTTTCTGAAAGCTTTGAAAAGCTTTTGAAACAGTGGCTTTTTGTCACCATTCACAGGTTGTTATTATCTCCTTGTAAGATAAATTTGGCTTTTGTCTATTTAATAGTCTGTGTATCATGGATATGCAGAGTGGATTTCCCTTTAAAAGAAGAGAGACATTATTTTTCTGACACGTTTGCAGCAGCATTGATTCTATACAATCTGGACTATATCGGGTTTGTATCCCTCCTGGGGCTAGTGAGGTCATTTGCAAAATTCTGCTTCGTTGCTAATTCCCTAAAACAAGTAAATGAGTCTTACTAATTTTGAAATGTGTATAGTCATCATCTATTCAAAGCAAAAAAGTAACTGCACAAATTTTTCATGTTTTCTAGTGCTTGAATTTCATTCATTAATGAAGTGGATTAGGTATTGTGTTCTGCTGACACATGGTATGATGTCAATAAACAGTCAGCTATTTTCAAGACACATTGTGGTAAGCCATTGATTTCCAGACCCTGAAATAAATAATATGATAATATTATAGTCTGTAAGTTCTATGGTCCTTCATATTTTAATTAATTATGAAAAATATAATTACCACTGTGCTCACGCAATTTTGAATTGATTGCCTGCCACAGAGGTTTTCTTCATTCAAACATGCTTATTAATTATTTTTAGAAAGCTCTTCTTACCTTCTTGCATGTGGAAGCTGGAGCCACTTGGTTTCTTTCTACTGATTCAAGTCAAGCAATGGAAGACTGGAACTAAGATAACAGCGAGTGAAGGGCACACAATGTTACCAGAATAGAGCCTCATACCTGAGCTCAAACATTACTCATCTAGTGACCAAATTGTCTGTTGCCTCTGGGTAGGTATGGATCTGAAGGCATTCTGAAATATGGAGAAGGAGAAATTTGAAGTTGAGCTACTCCCTAGAGCGGGCAGACAAGTAAAGAGAGGGTTGCTGTCTGGAAAGTACTGAAATATCAAATAGCAGATCTTTGATAGGATGACAAAATTTGAATTGCTTTGAGAATGGTGTGGTGGCATCACAGGGCCATCAGCACAGGGACCCTAAGTTTTCACCTGCTTTCAGGACCATACTCCACTTTAACACATGAGCTATGTTTGTGTTTTTTTTTCAATAAAGGTCCCAAACTGTGGAAAGCCATAATTTATTTGCATGCAGATGTAAAACCCCCTATATATGTATTCAGTATCTGCTATTATTAAAAGTACCTAAATCTGCAAGTGCTCAGTGTGTTTACTTTTAGAACTCTATCAGGAAAAAGTATAGATTCCGTATTTACATATTTACTGTGCAAGGCAGAATAGGGATAAGATGTGAGTGAATATGGCTTTGTTGTCTAGAGGTTACGAAACTTACACAGCAACTGTGAAATGCATAGTATGTTCAACATTCTTATCCCTTTCACAGATAAGGATGAGGGCCTTGTCCTGCTGTCCAGAGTCACACTTATCTCTCTCTTTGTCTCTGGACTAATGTATTCCATGGAAAATGAAAAAAAAAAAAAATAAAATAGAAACATCGCTGTAAAACCACTCTCACTTTATATAAACAATAGGTTGTTCTTAGTGACGTAGACTTGGCATGTGTTTCACTTTTGGGGTTATCTCTACTTTGAAACTAAAGGTGGTGCTAAATACTGTTATTCACACTTAGTTTAAGATTATTTCACCACTGTTATCACAGGATGTAAGGGCAGGGACGTTAGAAAGTCTCTAGTCCGAAACTCCTGCTCAAAGCAAGATAAACCATGAGGTCAGACCAGGTTACTCAAGGCTTTATCCAGTCTAGGTTCCTAAGCCACCGAAGATGGAGACTTTATAATCTCTCAGGGCAACACGTTCCAGTCCTTGTTTGCCCACACAGTGAAAAAAATTCTTCCTAATGTTTCAACTTATGCCTGTTGTCTCTCATTCTCCCAATGTGGACTACTGTAGCGAGCCTGGCTGTCTTCTAAATAGCCTAGTGTCCCAGCTTAACCCCAGCTGGCAACCAAGCACGAGATAACTGCTCGTTCACTCCCCCCTAGCAGGATGGGAGGGGGAAGAGAATTGGAAGGGTAAAAGTGAGAAAACTCATGGGCTGAGATAAGAACAGTTTAACAATAGAAATATAATAATAATGATGATGATGTAATGAAACGGTAAATAACAAAGAAATAAAACTCAAGAAATACAAGTGATGCAGATGAAAACAATTGCTCATCACCAACTGACCAATGCCCAGCCAGTCCCCAAGCAGCAGCCCCCTGGCCAGCCTACCCCTAGTTTTATTGCTGAGCATGATGAAGGAATATCCCTTTGGTCAGTTGGGATCAGCTGTCCCGGCTCTGTCTCCTTCCAGCTTTTTGTGCATCCCCAGCCTACACTCTGGGGATGAGGAGCAGAAAAGGCCTTGACTCTGTGTAAGCACTGCTCAGCAAAAATGAAAATATCCCCGTATTAGCAATACTGTTTCCAGTACAAATCCAAAACAGAGCCCCATACTAGCTACTGTGAAGAAAACTGAGTCCAAACCAGAACACCTACCTTGTAGGTATAGATAGGTGCTATTAGGTCCTGCTATAGGATCAGATCTTGAGCCAAAACCTTAAGGTATTAAATTTCATACATAAAAGTGCAAGAAATCCTGAGGATCTTAAAGCTTTCATTTGTAAATGGTAAATTGTATTAAAAGCTGTAACGGTGAATAATAAATTCATTTATTGTTTCTAGGAAAATCAATCTTATTTTATATTATTTTAGTTAATATCTTGTATAAAACCAATATTGTGAGATTTTAAACATGTCACTCTTCCTATACTTATTCTGAAGAATAAAGAAAACTTTGCAATGAATTCTTTCTCCATCAGTGGTAATTAATCACTAACCTGGGGAGAAATGTTAGTGCACCTAAGAGTGATGTTATCAGTCCTGTGACTTTGTGTCTGGAAATATTTCCCAGAGTACAAACTTCTGGTGGCACGTCACTAGGCAAGAAGCAACTTTAGTTCTTAAAGGAAGTTTGTATTTCTGGTGAAGGGAGTTCCAAATGAAAAAGTTAGGTCATTTTTTTACTACATATAAAATGACAGTATAAGTTAGTGTATGTTCAATTCTCTTTGAAAGCATGTGAGTGAGCAGCATAAAGGAACACTGACTGTTTAAATTTTTCCTGCCTACTGCACCAAGGGTTGGAAGAAAGCTGTTGGAGGGAAGGAGTGAAATCACTTCTGAGTACAACTGCAGCTGCAGGAGTCCAGGCAGAGCTGTGAGCAACAGGGTGAGCACGTGAGCACAAAGCAAAGGATTTGCGAGAAGCAAAGAAAACAGATACGGAGCTAAAGCACCACGGTGAAGGGCAGACAGACGTTTTTCCTACGGTCCCAGGAAGTAAACTGTAGAAATTGTCTCAATCAAGAGAACTGGACTGACAAAAGAACTGGGATACTGACAGCAAAACTGGAGGAAAAGACACAACAAAGGCCTTTTTATTTTAATTTGCCTTAGTAATAATCTCTCTCTTCAAAACTTCATTGTTCTCATTATGCTTTTATAAAATATAGTGTTAGCAATTCAAAGCCCTTCTGTATCAAAGAGAAAGTGCAGAGAGGTCCAATTCAAAGCTCTCTTTGAGTCAGGTTTGTGTCACAGTTGCTAACTTTATTTTTCCCACTCCACAGAGGAAAAAAGGTAGTATACTACAACATTGTTGACTATTATTAAAATACACATACACTCAGCACAAGTTAGCTAGAACAAAAAGGTTTCAGGTGGTCTACTAACAAAATTTACTAATTCCCCTATTCTTGACTTCAGAAGACAAACCAAAAATGCTGATAGCACTAGGAAATGGACGTGTGTTCACAAATACTTGGCTTATAGCTGCCTATCTGATTTTAAAACTACTCAAATTACAGAATGAACAAAACCAAATGTAATCTCAGTTAAGTAATTCAAGAGTGAGAGCTCTTCAGCCCTATTCAAAACACAGTGTTACAGTCAGGACAGCTCCATTCAATCTATGTTTTTATTTAATGCATGAATTCTTGGGAACTAAAACTGAACCATAAATATTAGCTAAATGAATTATTGAGTTATTTAAGTGCTACACACTAATGCCACTGTTCTTGATGCTGGATGACTAGAGCAACATCTCCAAAGGCACTGCTCTTGAGGATGGAACAAAAATCTTACATGTTTTTTGCTTACCAGTGTTACCCTTCTGCTGGTGTTTAGGCTGAGGCTGATATCAATGGAAATGGGATATCAATGGGAAATGTAGGACAGATTTAATGGGATGAAAAACTAGAGGAAGTGACAAAATGGCATAGGGGACACAGAGGTCAATATGGTGCAGATTTTGACGTGAGAAAAATTGCTTCTGCTTACCCGTGTTATGAATTTGGTAGAAACTGAGAGCTATGTATTATGCACAAAATATTACGAGCAGAAAGAAACACATCACACGTTTCAACTAAACTAACACTACTGTTAGTTTAGTTAATGTTTTAATTGTCTAATAATCCATACTCTCTGCTTAATATAGAAACACCTAAAAGCCTCCAAATACCTATAGAATTACTTTTACTAATATTCTCTTTTATTGGTGTTATGTTCACCCTTCCAGTGTGTCTTTGAAGCACTATGTCAAGAAAATCTATCTTTTTCAGTAAGAAGGGGGTAGATGTTCAAGACTTAGTTGTGAGGCTTATGGGCATCTTGATACCTTCTTGATGAAAAGTATGATGTTCATGGAAGGGGCCTCTTCCTCCTCTGTCTCAAGTTTAGGGTGCTTTTTTCTGCATGTTTTTTGAGGTTTTTATAATATATTTTCTAATCACAGACCACTTCCTTCTCCTGGACTGCCAGCTGAAACCTTGGTCCCCAGGCTCCCCAGACTCCCACACACAAAGGCCTATTTTTTTGTCTGGCACTGACTTTGGGAGGTGGGAGGGGTAGTGTGTCATCCCCCCCTTCCTCTGAGGGTCCATCCTCAGAGCTGAAGCTGGAGCAGAGAAAGCAGCAGTCACAAAACCCAGCTCAGACCAAGGTGAGGCTGAGTCCCTGCACTGCTGGGCCAGCACGCAGCCTGAAGGCTTCTTCTGTTAATAGCAAAAATCACATACTCAATGCACTGCACAAGCATTACACTCTCTCACAGGTGCAAGATACTGCCAGCCAGCTAATCAGTAGCATATTTACCCTCTAACTGGCAAACAGAAAGGCAATCTGGTGTATATATACTGAAGGACTAATGATACCCACTTTAGAAAGCACTTCAGATGATGCATCAACCTATTGCCTTGCTATCCAAATCTGTATCTTGTTGATTTTATTCATTCTGCTGTCAAAAAATGTTCTGTTGTCATTTTATTCAGAACACTGATTTACAAGATAAAGAGTAAAGAACCTCGTAAAGTTTCATCCATCCTCAAAGCCCACCTGATCCAATAAGCCAAGAATCTGGTATTTTTAATCCTTTTTTTTTTCTTTCTGCCATATTTTCAAATTCTGCCTTCTGTTCTCTCTTCATATCCTTGCTTTATCTCACTTATAAATATACTATGCTCATTTTTTGTTTTTATCTTCCCACATAACTGCAACACACGATGAAGCCATGCTTTCCTGGAAACAGCTCAACACCTGCCTGCCTATGAGTACTGAATGAATTGTTTTGCCTTGCTTGCATGTGTAGCTTTTGCTTTACCTATTAAAACTATCTTTATCTCAACCCACAAGGTTTTTCACTGTTACCCTTCCAATTCTCTCCCCCACCCNTCATTTTATTCAGAACACTGATTTACAAGATAAAGAGTAAAGAACCTTGTAAAGTTTCATCCATCCTCAAAGCCCACCTGATCCAATAAGCCAAAAATCTAGTATTTTTAATCCTTTTTTTTTCCTTCTGCCATATTTTCACTTCTGTTCTCTCTTCATATCCTTGCTTTATCTCACTTATAAATATACTATGCTCATTTTTTGTTTTTATCTTCCCACATAACTGCAACACACGATGAAGCCATGCTTTCCTGGAAACAGCTCAACACCTGCCTGCCTATGAGTACTGAATGAATTGTTTTGCCTTGCTTGCATGTGTAGCTTTTGCTTTACCTATTAAAACTATCTTTATCTCAACCCACAAGGTTTTTCACTGTTACCCTTCCAATTCTCTCCCCCACCCCACTGGGTGAGGATGAGTGAGCGAGTGGCTGTGTGGGGCTTAGCTGCCCACCAGAGTTAACCCACAACAAACGTTTGGAGAACTATGTAGAACTGTGCTGCAATATGCCTGAAACCTCACTTCCCATATTCCTCTTTCACCTTTCCACCAAGTGTTGTTTCCAGTAGAGGTTGTTGTATTGTTCAAGTTTCCCCAGGTTGAGCCACACTATGTACGTGCAAATTTCTTCTTTTGAAGTAATATCAGAATGTGTCAGTACCTTTTTTGGGTAATTTAACCTCAAGAACAAATTGATTACCTCTTGAAGTAAGTTGAGTTTTTAAAGTTCTATAATTGACAGTTTTGGTTTGGTTTGGTTTGCTCTTTTCCTACCAAATTTGTTCTGACTTTAGTGTAGCTCGTTTTGGCTTGGTTTAAATCTTGATTTCCTTCATCTTTCTTCAAAGAAATGGAAAGCCATCTGGATGGATTAAGTTATGAGATAATCTGAAGAAGATATTAATGAGTTGGGATTTTTTAGAATTGTTTTTGGAATTGATTTAGCAAGGGAATAAAATTTATGTGAAGTGCACAGGCAGGTATTTAAATTCTATTTTTTTCAGTGGGATATAAATATACTGGAACGGGTCACCAAGTCAGCCACCAATTTGAGGTGGACCTCTTCTTTACAGTGAGTTCCTAATAACATCTGAAAGTTTTTTAAATTAAAAAAAAAAAAAAGGGGCCAGAGTTAATTACAGTATGAGATAGAACAATTAGTTTTTTAAACTAAAAGACCTCAAGGTGAGCCAGGCAGCTAGAATAAAAGGTATTCATACATAACTTTTTCCTCCTCCATGGTTCCTCTGCAAATTAGTTCTTGTTTCTGGGTTTGGTTTCTTGGCTAACTGCACAGTCACCCTGCTCCCTAGGAAGTTCTTTCCAACACCACTGATCTGGGCGGTCTTATCCGTACTCCTCTCCAGTAGTCTTCTGCATAAGCTTCAATCTGTTTTCTCAGTGCCTTTTTTTCCTTTTTTCTACACTGCCATGTGGAGGCTTCTTATCAACAACTGCCCAGTTATTTGCTAGGGAAGACGCAATCTTCTTTTATCTTTTCTTTTTTAAAAAGGAACATATCAACTGAGACCCACAAACAACTGTTCTTCTCTTTGTTACCCAAATTTTTAAAGTGCTCTGATGGATGGGTGCCATTATTCCACGCTGTTCATGTTTGTTATTTTAAAATGATGCTACTGGTGTCAGCAACTGTGACTCACTTGCAGTCCTCTCTCTCTTCTACCTGGCCTGTCACTGTGCAGCCTTATAGTCTTAATTGACTGACTTACTGTATAGTCATCATCATTATAAACTGCAAATATTCCTACAAAAATTATGAAGGTACTGCTGATCTTGAGTCATGATATCTGTTTACTATTACTACTATTTCTATAAATTAACATATGGAAAATGTTTTTTAAAAGGATAGTCTCTTAGTTTCTCTAAATCTCTTACGTCTGTAAGAGATGAGTGTGTACATTTGTGTGCAGAGACTGCTTTTAAGAGATTTCATTAAGCGAAGCTGTAGAATCATAGAATCATAGAATGGTTAGAGTTGGAAGGGACCTTAGACATCATCCAGTTCCAATCCCCCTACCCTGGGCAGGGACACCTCCCACCAGACCAGGTTGCTCAAAGCCCCATCCAGCCTGGCCTTGAACCCCTCCAGGGATGGGGCAGTCACAGCTTCTCTGGGCACCCTGTATCCAAGTCCTTCTTGGATGCTGGGAGTTTTGTCCCTTACTTTAAGGGGGGTGGAATTTTACCCACCAGATTCAAAGGCAAGACATGCCATTGGCATCAGGCATAGAGTAGCCCCACAAGCCCTGGTTTTGTCAAGAATAAATCATGTCAAACCAATCTAATTTTCCTGCGACAGGGCACCAGGTCTCGGAGAGGGGAGAAGCTGGAGATGCGATACATCTTGACTGCAGTAAGGTTTTTGACACTGTTTCATACGGCGTTCCCAGGAGTAAGGTGGGGGAATGTGGTGGAAGAGAAATGCTGTGAGGTACCGGACTGGCTGGGAAAGCTTATACTGAAAAGCTATCAGCTGTTTGTTGTCGAAGTGGAAGGATGGCTCGAGTTCGGTGCTGCAGGGGTCTGTGCAGGGTCTGGTATTACTCAATATTTTCATTAGTGACTTGGGTAATGGAATATGGAGTAGACTTACTGCATCGGCTGACAATACCAAGCTGAGAGGGGCTGCAAGTGCTCTCAGTGAACAGGAGAAAGATACAAGAATCTTAACAAGCTGAAGAAAAAGGCTGGAAAGAATAGATTGATGTTCAGGAAGGACAAGAGCAAAGCAGAATGTACTGGAACTATCAAAACGTGTGTCAGGAAAGGGCTGCGTAGGCTGCATTTCTAAGGAAAAGGGGTAATACCATGGGCAAGGAATTAACCCTGAGCCAACTGTGGTACCCTGGTGTGAGAAAAGCAAAGCTTGACACCATGGTATGTAGGGTGTGGTATGGCACACTGCTCCCATCTGCACTGAGTGTTGGGGAGGAGCAGTTTTGGTCATCTGACTTCCAGAAAAATATGGAAAATGAAAAGGACAGTTAGAGTTCTAGAAAACAAACCTACTGAGAAGGAAAGAAAAAAAGAACTGCGGTCGATAATAAGGCTGATGAAGATACAGTAATAATCTCCCAAAATGTANAACGGGACGTGGGGCGGTTCACGTGCAAGAGTGCGCAGGAAGGGCACATCTTGGAAGGAGAGGCATCCCAGTGGCCGTGTGGGTGACCTGAAGTACACATAACCCAGCAATCGGGCACCATTCTGTGACCATCTGCAAAGGTCAAGGGCATTCGTCCTCCCTGACCATCAAGGCAGGATGGTGGGGACTCCTCTGAGAGCAACGGCTGTAGCTGCTCTGGCTTGGGGGTCTGCACCATCTATCCCAGTGGTGGCCAAAGCTGCTGAAGGGAGGGGCTTCAGTGCCTAGACCTCGGCAGTTCAAGGGCAGCCTTGAAGAAGAGGAGCAGACTTTGGCCTCTTCAGGGATCTGCTTGGCAGAGTACCATGGGATAAAGCCCTGGAGGGAAGAGGGGGCCAAGCAAGCTGGTTAATATTCAAAGATCACCTCCTCCAAGCTCAGGAGTGATGCATCCCAGCAAAGAGGTAGTCAGGTTAAAATGCCAGGAGGCCTGCATGGATGAACAAGAAGTTCCTGGACAAACTCAGACTCTAAAAGGAAGCCTGCAGAAGGTAGAAGCAAAGACAGGTAACCTGGGAGGAATACAGAGAAACTGTCAAACAGACAGGGATCAGATTTGAAAAACTAAAGCCCTGAGAGAATTAAATCTGGCCAGGGTCACAAAGGGCAACAAGTAAAGCTTCTGTAAGTACATGGAAGACTAGGGAAAATGTGGGCCCTCTCCTGGAGGAAACAGGAGACCTGGTCACCTGGGATACGGAGAAGGCTGAGGTATTCAATGAATTTTTTGCCTCAGTCTTCTCTGGTAAGGGATCTAGCCTTACCACTGAAGTCACAGATGACAAAGGCAGGGACTGGGAGAATGAAGAACTGCCCACTGTAGGAGAAGATAAGGTTTGAGACCATCTAAGGAACCTGAAGGTGCAGAAATCCATGGGACCTGATGAGATGCATCTATTGGTCCGGAGGGAGCTTGCAGATGAAGTTCCTAAGCCGCTATCCATCATATTTCAGAAGCTGTGGTAGCCCAGTGAAGTTCCCATTGACTGGAAACAGGGAAACATAAGCCCCATTTTTTAAAAGGGAAAAAAGGAAGACCCAGGGAACTACAGGCCAGTCAACGTCACCTTTGTGCCCAGCAAGTTCATGGAGCAGATGCTCCTGTAAACTATGCTAAAGGCACGTGGAAAGTAAGGAGGTGATTGGTGACACAGCATGGCTTCGCTAAGGGCAAATCCTGCCTGACAAATTTGGTGGTCTTAGAGGACAGGCTGAGAGAGTTGGGGTTGTTCAGCCTGGAGAAGAGAAGGCTCTGGGGAGCTCTTATAGCAGCCTTCCAGTACCTAAAGGGGGCTGACAGGAAAGATGGGGAGGGACTCTATCAGGGAGTGGAGCGATAGGACAAGGGGGAACGGTTTTATATTGAAAGATGGGAGACTTAGATCAGATACCAGAAAGAAATTCTTTGCTGTGAGGGTGGTGAGACACTGGAACAGGTTGCCCAGAGAAGTTGTGGCTGCCCCATGCCTGGAAGTGTTCAGGACCAGTTTGGATGGGGCTTTGATAAACCTTGTCTGGTGGGAGGTGTCCCTGCCCAGGGCAGAGGGGTCAGAACTAGATGATCTTTAAGGTCCTTTCCAACCCAAACCATTCTGTGATTCTGATTATATGATCAGGCTGCCGTTCTTTTGAAACTATGTATAAAGATTTTCTTAAAATGAAAGACTGCCTGATGTAAAAAGAAAAGAGGCTTTGCTTTCAAATGGCACTATCCTGTATTTTCATGACCTTGATTCATTAGTATGTGGACAAAGTTAAAGTCAAGATACTGCTGAAAGGTGTACTATCTGTTAAGTTCAGGGTGATTAATGACAAGACAAGATATCAGGTATCTCAGAGCTGAGAACCCATTAACTTGGGAGAAAGCTGAAAAGCCAGAGGGGAGAAATAAGTCATAGTAACAAAAGGAGACAAAGAAGCGATGCAGTTCTCTTGACTATAGATTGATCTGCTCCTGTAGCCATGCTTAATGTCAAAAGGAATTTCAAATTACTGCCCATGTACACTCTGGCTTTACATTCAAATAAACTACCACAAGTTGACCGGTAAGCACTACGGGTTTAAGTAGGAGAAAAATAGCAGATGCCAGCAGCAAACTAAAGCAATGATTCTCTAGAGTGACTTCATAAAAACAACAAGAAAAGTTCAAATATAAGAAAACTAATGGCAGTAATTTTTCTCCATTAACATATTTTTTAAAAAGTAATTGAACAGTACTGAATAGAATTGCATGTGAAGAATATATGTTAAATCAATTAAACGTTCAGATTTTTTTTTCAAACTCGAGTGTTGAATCCATTCAGCGTACCATCAGAATAAAACTATTAGAAGTTTACCTTGTAGTATCCATTGAACAAAAGGAAAATATTTAGAATGAATCATTGTCAACAGCAAATGTATACAGTTTGCTTTACACTTCTAACTTCTCTGTGTTTGCAGTGATTTCCATAATTTAAAAAAACCTTATTCCTCACGTAGCACAGCATTTCTCTACAGGCATGAACTCCGTGTATGATTTCTTGTGTTAATAGGCATCCACACAAGCTTCTGTATTGTACAACAGTTTAGCATGCTATATAAAGGCTTTTTGAATTTTGATTAAAACTGGTTTCAGGAACAGTTTTGATTATGTTTGCTTTTTATAAAACAATGGCAACAAAGCCCATTACTGATGTAAAGTAAAGTAAAGCATTCTTTAGTTGTCAAGTGTTGATAAAATGGTGCCTGCTAAGTGATCTTCTACAAAATTAATTGAGTAGAAGGTACCTGCTGGTTTTAAAGGCCAATAATAACAGTGAGAAACTGTGAAGCTGTAGGTTTTTGTACTGAATACTTATTAAGCTCTTTATTCCTGCAGTGAAATAGATTTCTTTTGGACAAACCAAGTGATGAATGCACGTCATCAACAATATATATCAACATACAGTAATGGAACACCTCAAGGTACAGTGATTGGACATTTCACGGACAACTGAAAGGCGTGACAGGTCTGAGCGTGGGAGACTCAGCTTGTGGATATGAAGAGGAAGCAGAGACTGCAGCTTGGAGCTCATGAAAACTTCTATGTTGGTGGCAGGAATTTGGCAACTATGTTCTCTCTATATCCAAAATTAAACAAAATACGCTCTAAACAGCTACCACCTAATCATTCTAGGGTACATTAAAAAGATCATGGCCAGCAGGAGGAGGGAGGTTATCCTCCCCCTCTACTCTTCCCTGGTGAGACCACATCTGGAGTGCCATGTCCAGTTCGGGGCTCCCCAGTTCAAGAAAGACAAGGAAGCACTGGAGGGAGTCCAACAGAGGGCTAAGAAGATGGTCAAGGGAATGGAGAATCTCTCTTATGAGGAAACACTATAGACTTGGGTCTGTTTAGCCTGGAGAAAAGAAGACTAAGAGGTGATCCCATCAATGCTTCTAAATATTAGATACACCAAGGGCATCAGGCTATCTATTTCTTGACACTCTAATGCTACTAGATCTATATTGAGAGAAGATACAAGAATTAGGAGCCTCTCTAAATTCCCTCAAAAGTTCAAAAAGCTATACACGATTAGAGATATTCTTGTGTATTGGTCTGAAAGATTTCACTCCACACCATGAGAAGCAATAGTTATAGGCAATCATGTAAATTTTAATAAAACTGAACTATACCCACTTACTGTGGAGAAGATTGTACTACTTTCACAAAAACTTAATGCAGAATGCTTGTATGTTTGGTTCACAAAATTCTGTCTTGTGTTTAAAACACAAATATTCAGAAAATATATAGAAATACAGTGATCTAATACTACCAGTGGACATAAAAGATCACTATACTGAGGAACATCATTGTTTTAAAGACATAATGATTTACTACGTGTATACAATTAATTCAAGTTTAATTTGTTGTAAATAATCCAGTCACAAATTCATTTAAAACTGAAGTACAGAAAAAGATGCAGTTTGGCTACTTTTTACAATAAAGCCATGGTTATCTTGCAGCTGCAATTCAGTCAATTCAAAACATATTTCTTGCAACTCTAAATGTGTATTCATTTACAGAATGCTGTTTGACTTGGGGTTTTCAATTTTTTGTAAATGATCACTGAAATAAATCCATAAAATCACATTGGTCATGCTGAAAAATGAGTTTGGTACAAATGAGAGGCTATAATCACAAATTATTAGAATGTGTTAGGGACAGCTTTTTGCTATGGAATATGGATTTCAAAATACTTCAGAAAAGTAGGATGCAATCCAGTGAAATGTGCAGAGTCTACAATTAGATAAGAATATTCATCTATGCAATAACTGGCTAAATAACAGTATTTAGAAAAGAGTTTCATGCTTTTAGAGCACTACAAACACAATGTCAATCAGTAATTTCTTGCTGTTGCAAAAATGACTTACTTGTACAAGTGAAATATTTTCTGTATAAATAAAAAGGTATTTTCTTTAACCTGTGAAATGGTTTTTCCTCTACTTGTTTTTTTTAGATATAGTTTCTAATTTGGGGTCATAGAATCATAGAATAATTTGGGTTGGAATTTGGGTGGGGACTAGATTCATCTAGTCCAACCCTCCTGCAATGAGCAGGGACATCTTCAACCAGATCATGTTGCTCAGAGCCCCATCCAACCTGACTTTGAGTGTTTCCAGGGACGGGTCATGTACCAGCTCTCTGAGCAACTTGTTCCAGTGTTTCACCACTCTCATCATAAAAAATTTCGTCCTTTGATCTAGTCTAGATCTACCTTCTTTTAGTTTAAATCACCCCTTGGCCTACTGCAACAGACCCTGCTAAAAAGTCCCTCCCCATCTTTCCTGGAGGTCCCCTTTAGGTACTGAAAGGCCACAATAAAATCTCCCTGGACCCTTCTCTTCTCCAGGCTGAAGAACTCCAACTCCCCCAGCCTGTCCTCATAGGAGAGGTAATCCATCCCTCTGATCATTTTTGTGGCCTTGCTCTGGACCTACTTTAACAGGTCCAAGGTGCGTGCCAGATTTTGGATAGAAATTAAGGCAACAACGATACTTTGTAAAGTCCTAAAGGCTTAGAAACTGCCCTTATCCCTGTGTGGCACTGTTGTAGTTCTGAGCAAGGGACACACATGAAAGATTTGAAATAACGCAAACTTGTAAAGCTTTCTGCAATTTACACTATCAAACATGAGAAAATTACACTAATTGACCACATTCAGACAAACATTTTGCACTTTACTCCCACTTTTTTCGATTAGTTATGTCAATAGATGAATAACAGCCATAGCTAGGAAAATTAGTGAGATTATGCAATTTTTTCTTGCTCTGATCATATAATTTGAATATATTTTCTAAAGCACTATTCCTTTTATTCTTGACTATATTAAGTCCCTCAGTGCAGAAAAATAGAAAAAACTGATATGCAGATGTGATATTTGGAATTTACAAATGCTTGGCCTTCAAATATCAACTGGAAGATGCCTGGATGGGAAAACTGGAGGAAGAAAAAGTATGTGACTACTGACAAATGAGTTCTCTATCTCAGGAACTGGTAGGCCAGCTGCTGGTCTTATAAAGAGCCAGCTGGTTAATCTGCTACTATTGAGGCAGTACAGTCACTATGGTGAAACAACGTAAGAGGTCAGAAAAATATATCTTTACAATGACATGAAGTTGATGGTATTGATGGTATGAAATTACAAACCCTTGCCTTCTAATTTAAAGAAAGGGCCTCTTTAAGCATAGTTTTAGGGAAGAAAATAAGAATAGTATCCTACCAAGTTTCAGGTGCTAATGATTAATATAGTACTTCAAGCTGAGTACAACAAGCTGAGAAGCAAAAATTCTAGATTCATACATAGCCTAGCCACTGCAATTTGCTAGTTATCACTGTGAGACAATTTAGACTTTCCAGATGTCAAAATTACCTATGTATCATTCAGTTTGCTTGCCAGATGATCAACCTATGGGGTACTATATGTCACAAGATGCCTGACAACTGCAATTTAAATACCAATTGTGACACATTAAAGGGTTCAGATTCAATTACTCAAAAGAGCAGAGAAGAAGAAATTAATGGGAGTCATTCCTAATGTTGTTTAGCTTTTTAAAAGATCAGATGGAAAATGTCAAATAATCAAGTTATTTGCAAGCACCTGGAAGACAATAAAGGTAGCATATACTAACAGACATAAAAGACAACATGGAGTTGTAAGCTACAAATCTTGTCAAACCGGGTTTATGAAGGACAAGTCTTATAATGCCTTTTATGTTAAATTTAATAGTGTATTTGAAGTTGCTTTCCATAAATAGTTGAAGAAAACATAATCTGCATCTATCTCAGATTACTGTGTCAGTCTAACAAACAGTGAAAAAAAGACCAAACCTGCTTAAAGAACAAGAAGTATCCAAAATTTAATGAACACAATTTACAAAGGCAATTTGAATGAACTTAAATTCAGCTTAAGAGAAAGAAAAAAAAGGCTCAGGAATAATGTGATGGCAATTTTCAAGCACAAGAAAGACTTCAAGATATCCTTATAAGAAAATTCTATAATAGCTCAACTGACCAAAATGGGGTAATCCTTTCCACAGACAGGATGGAGTGCTGCTCTGCCTGGAGGCAGCGAGTCCAACGCCACACAGTTCAGTGTTATCAGAATCTATGGGGATATAAGATTATCTATACTATTTTCTCTTTCTTTATTTTGTTAGCCTGATAGATTTTAAAGTATGATTTAGCATGAGTCTTCACAGAGTCTGAGTGCTTTTCTTCCTGGAGTGATAACAGAAAAGCACCTGCTGGTAAGCAGTATCACTAAGGTAAAAAATACCTTAGTGATAGAAAGTGCTAAAAAAAAAAAGATGAGGGGCACTGTCTAGGAATTATATAGTAGTTATCCTTTAGCAGACTAACGAAATAAAATATTATTTCCTATAAGGAATATCACAGGTATAGCTGATCCTGCACTGGAGAAGGTTGTTGGAGTAGATGATATGGGGATGAATTTGTTGTTATATTTCTTTGGTTTTGTCAGTCGGGATGCAAGTCAGGCAGCATGCCCTACCTCAGAGGAAGTTCTTTGCTTTGCCAAAGGCGAATGTAAAACGTGTTATTTTGGTTTTTTTAAAACAATTTCATCAGAATAATGTAAAGCATAAATATGGCACAAAATATAAGTGTAAAAACTGGCAAACAAGAAAGCTGCTTACCATAAATGAAATCTTTAAAATGCTAATGAAGAAAAGTATTAATGTCAACAAAATGCAAAATGGTATCACATCAAACTCCTCTACAGTGGCTTTATATACTCCCCTTTGATGGTGCTGTTGCACAACATTTCAATGAAGATGATCAAATTCTGTCAACTGATGGAAGAGAAATCCTGAGTCACTGGTGCAAAGTGAGCAATTCAACACCATTAAATCATTCATCTATCTTGTCTGACAAAATGCTAAATGAAACTTAAGCTACCCATCAAGAAGCAGATACTAGTAGTACCACCTTTGTGATAAGCTTAAAACTAGTGAAAAGCTGTAATAGAGCCATTCAACAGAAACTTATGGTATTCCCACCAAAATACAGAAATATAGGAGACACTAGTGAGTCAGAAAGACTCTGCTTTTGGCAAACTTCATATAAAGAAGATTTTTTTCACATGAAAAACTAACGCTAATCTCTACGAAGAGAAACATGACTTCTGGGGCATGATAACAACCATATTGATTCTCTCTGTCATAAAAATATTATAAGGAGAATTATGGCTGTCAGCACTGATGATAATAAACTTCTAGCAAATATCTTCAGTTTGTCATTGTATGTGTTTTGGCTGACATGGAGTTAATTTTCTTCGTAGTAGTTGGCATGGTGCTGTGTTTCGTATTTGTGATGAGAACAGTGTTGATAGTACAGAGGTATTTTAGTTATTGCTGAGCAGTGCTTACACAGAGTCAAAACCTTTTCTACTTCTCACCCCACCCCACCAGCTGATCAAAGGGATCTCCCATACCATCTGACTATACGCTCAGCAACAAAAAGCTGGGAGAAGAGGGAGGAAGGGGGGACGTTTGGAGTTACGGTGTTTGTCTTCCCACCTGCCTGCCAATGGGAAGTAGCGAATGAATTCCTTATTTTGCTTTACTTGTGTGGGCTGCTTTAGCTTTACCTTTTAAATTGCCTTTATCTCAACCTGTGAGTTTTCTCACTTTTACCCTTCTAATTCTCTCCCGCATCCCACCCACAGGGAGTGAGCAAGTGTCAGCGTGGTGCTTTGCTGTGTACTGGGGTTAAACCATAACACTAAGCAAGCTGACATGATTTGCACAACAAGGGAAATTTAAGAAAAATGTTATGTAGTCAATCCAAAAGCTTCAGTACTATCAGCTATCAAGTTCTCTGAAGGCTTCAGGAAAAAATTAGTTATTCAGACAAGTTTTAAAATCTATTTATTTCATAATGAATGAGGGCACAGGTCCTTGTTTAAAGCAGAAAGTCTTTCAATGACAAAAAATTTACAATGCAATAACTTGCTCTATAGTACAACCTATAGGTTGTACTTAGTTGGCATAAAGGAATCTGGATTTGTCAGCATATACCTGAGAGAGATTTTGTACTAAATCAAAATTTATATAATTGCTGCATTGTAGGCTGTTCTTTGCCAATGATTATGGACATATTAGGATGTATGCCATGTATCATCATGAATTTAAGTTCTGTTTTGTGACATTAAAAACTCATCTGTGTATCAAAGAAGAAAAAAGTATTTTGCATTACAGCATGTTATATTCATTTTTCAAAACCAGTTTTATGTAACACACAGAAGTTAAGAAACTTGTCGTTATCAGAACAAACATCTCAATGCTTTCCCACATGAGTCTGTATGAATGATTTTGCTGATATGAAGTGACAGAATATAGTTTTGAATACTGAGATCAGCAGCACAGCTGTATGCTTCTTTAAGCACAAATACGCTGGTCCAGGAATCTGTGTGTCAGGTAATAGATAGACCAAACCTATTTTCGCTGGCCAGATAATATATCCATAAACGGCTGAAAAGAAGACTGATGAAACATTACATGGACACGCTCAAGACAAATCTTCAGCACGGTGGCAGCAGTACCACCACGATATGGAAAACTAAAGGCCAAGAGTAATTTGCTGAGTCAGGAAACCTTTACTGACATTGCCAAGGCCTTCAAGCAAAACTTAATTCAAGCTGCCTGGACAAAAGACACCATTCAAAGTGACTGCAATCAAGAGTGCAAAATATTCTCATGGCATTTATCATACTAATTGGCTACAAAATGGTTTAATAGCCAGAATTGGCTACAAATGACCATGGCTACAAACATGAGACTAATTTTTCAAGACGAAGCCACAAAACCGAATCTTTCCATTTTGAATTTCTAATGGCTCTGCAAAAACTTTCCTTGAAAGCCCATCTGTCTAAAGAGACACAATTAACAGTTTGAGACTTAGGATATTCTGATGGAAGCCTGGCACTGCAGAGCTTTGGAGGGGAGTGAGGAGTGGGGGCTTTTTGTTTTCTCAGAATGAGTAAAATTTACAGGAATTTTGGTGGTGAAATATAGACCAAACTATCTACTTTTTGTGGAGCAAAGTGTTTGTGAACTGGTCCCATTTTTATTTTAAAGATACATTTTTTTTTATTCTTCTGGAAAAGTGGTAGTAACATATATGGTGCAATCAAATCAGCTCAGCAAATATAGCTACTACAATTTCTGCCTGGGTGTTGATGATGTGATTTACAATTGGTTTTGTAAATACAACCTACTATGTGAAGAAAGCCAGCACAAGATTAATTAGTGGGGATGAAGCCAAGTGAAATAACACATATTCATGTTAAGAAAATATTTACCTCATTATCATCTGTGCTGCTGGTATGTTATTTTTTTGGGCGTATAATAGACAAAAGGTAGTTTGGTGTAAGGGGTTTTAAAGAGATAACTAACCTCATTACAACTTATGGATATGATACAGTCTCTCCTGCTAGGAAACACTAACTTATTTATTTTACTGTTGTGTACAAGTCAGCTGTGGCACCATCGCCTTTTACTTCTTGCGGTTACCATGGCAACTAGATTATCAAGTTAACCTTCTGTTATTTTTCCTTTATTTCTCTTACATTTTAACTAAGATTCTTTATTTATTTTCTTCTTTAATAAAGATTAATAAATAATCTTAATAATTAATAAACAATCCATAGTTTATTCTACATCAACAAGTTCTTGGTTTCTTCTACAGCAGTCTATTACAGTTTTCTTTAGCTGTGTAATTTATTCTTCTTTTTCAGTATTTCTTTTTCTCCAATCATCTTAACTGCCCTTTTAGACTTCCTTTTGCCAATTAGTATTCATTGAGGACTCATATGAAAAAGATAGTGAGTGAGCTGAATTGATAATACTACATGGTATTCACAGAAGCACATTATACTGAAAATGTAATGCTACTTGGTAGCAAAAATTTGCATGAAAGGTCCTAAACTAAATAAAAAATCAAGCTAGAATGTGTAGTTCTTTCACAATTATTTAGTTGCCACAAATGTCGGCATCTAACAACCTTCTGTTGATAAATACAGGTTAGAGCTGCCTCATGGGAATACATGAATTAAAAAGACTTCTTGAACTGCAGATTCTGTCCTGGTTTGAGGTAAAACAGAATCAATCTTTTGTTCAGTAATTTTAGTTTTCAGCTAGCTTCTTCTAACTAACTGAACTTTCTGAAATTAATGGCATATTTGTCAGACACTGTCCGATTCCAGAGAGATAAGACCTCATTGTTTATAATTTATGCTAAGGAATGGTGTGCAGAGAGACTCCTGCTTATACTTACTGCTATAACAAGCAGTAACAAGTAACAAGTCAGGTAAATTTATTATTTGCCCCGTTAGAGGGTTGGAAGCGGAAAAGCGTAGAGGGATCACACCTGTGGGGAGGAGCAGACAGGACAGGTGACCCAAAACTGACCAACAGGGTATCCCATCCCATCTGCATCATGCTCAGTGTGAAAGCTGAGACATCAAAGAGTCAGCCTCCTTCTTCAATGGCTGGCATACGAGGAGGACTCTCTCTGTTCCTGAATCTAGATACAGAATCCAGTTCTCATCCATTGTTGAGTCCACTCTGGGACTTTCCCAGTGCCTGTTGGTGACGTGACTGTCATACTAGCAACTCGATAAGGTTTTGTATATATTTCATTATTTTCTTTTTTTATTATTATTTTATTATTAATATTTCATTAAAGTAGTTTAGTTTTCTTTTAAACTGTTTTCCTCTCTTCGTCCTCTCTCTTCCTCCTCTCTGAAAGGGAGATGCTCTCCCTTCTCTGATGGGGGACAGCATGTGTTTTTTTTCAGTGGTCAGTCCAGCACAAACCACAACAGAATTACTGGCTCCTTATGTGGGGCACTGTGGCTCGAACAGGGCTCTGACAGACTGCTTGAATAGTTACAATTCCACCTTGCTCAGAAATTAAAACAAACAGCTCGTGTTGTTGACAAGTGCCCAAAGTGATGTGAATGAAAGAGAACACAAAACTAAAGAAACACAGCTGAAGCAGGATCACCTCCAGAATTTGTATGAAAGCAAGGGAGTGCCTGCAGAGCATTACTACAGAAAAAACCCACCCATCCATTTTTGGGAAACCAGCATGCTGGGGTCTTTTTCTGAAGTACCTGTGCACAAATGCACACAGCATGGGGAACAACAAGAGGAACTGGAGATCTGTGTGCTGTTGTAGGGCTATGATCTTGTTGGCATCACAGAGACTTGGTGGGATGGCTCATATAAAGAGTGCTTCAATGGAGGAATATAAGCCCTTTAGGAAGGACAGAGAAGACTTGATTCTATGTGAGACAACAGCTGAGATGCATGGAGATCCACCTGGGTGTGGATGATGAGCTGAGGGAGAGCTTATGGGTGAGGACGAAAGAGTAGAGTGGTATGGGTGTCTGTAGTGTGTGTCTGCTATAGGTTGCCTGACCAGGAAGAACAAGTAGATGGTGCCTTCTCCAGATGGCTAGAAGCAGTCTCACATTCACAGGATCTTTTCCTCATGGGGAACTTCAACTAGCCTAGTATCTGCTGGAGGAACATATGCTTATGCAGGGCATAAGCAATCCAGGAGATTCTTGGGGAGCATTAGCCACAAGCGACCCAAGTCATAGAGGGGCTAATGAGAAGAGGTACTCTGGTGGACCTCATACTCACAAACAAGGATAAGCTCATTGGGGATTGGAAGGTCTAAGGTAGACTTGGCTGAAGCGATCATGAAAAGATGTAGTCCAGAATCCTGAGGAGAAAGGAGGGGAAAAAGCAAGATCAAAACACTGGACTTGAGATCCTGGCCTCTTCAAGGATCTGCTTGAAAAAGATCTGTTAATGATCTGGCTGATGGCGCAGAGTGTACCCTTAGCAAGTTTGCAGAAGACATAAAAAACAGAAGGAGTGAATGATACACCAGGGGATTGTGCTGCTACCCAGAGAGACATTGACAAGCTTGAAAAGCAGTCTGGTATGAACCTCATGAAGTTCAACAAGGGGAAGTACCAAATCCCGCACCTGAGGAGGAATAACCCCAAGCACCAGAACATGCTGGAGGCTGACCAACTGAAAAGCAGTTTTGCAGAGAACAACCTGGGGCTCCTGGTGGACATCAAGTTGAACATGTATCAGCAATGTTCCTTTTGCCACAAAGGTTAATGTTATCCTGGGCTACGTTCACAGAATTGTTGCCAGCAGGTCAAGGGAAATGATCCTTCTTCTCTACTCGGCACTGGTATTCAGGCCACACCTGGAGCACTGCGTCCAGTTCTGGGCTCACCAGTATAAGAGAGACATGGGCATACTGGAGAGAGTCCAGCAAAGGGCCACTAAAATGATTAACAGACTGGAGCATCTCTCCTATGAGGAAAGACCGGGAAAACTGATCCCAGAGAAAAGAGAAGGCTCAGCATGTAACTCATCAATGTATATATATACCTGATGGGAGTGTGCAGAGAAGACAGAGCTGTCCACTGTGTCCAGGGACAGGGCCAGAGGCAATGGGCACAAACTGAAACACAGGAGGTTCCATTTGAACATCAGAAAAAACTTTTTTCACAGTGTAACAGCACTGGCACAAGTTGCCCTGAGAAGCTGTAGAGTCTCCGTCTTTGGAGGTTCTCAAAAGCCGTCTGGACATGGTCCTGGGAAACTGTATCTAGGTGTACTTGCTTGAGTAGGGGGTTTGGAACAGAAGACCCCCAGATGTCACTTTCATCCTAAACCATTTCATGATTCATTTTACAATTAGTCAGCTCATTGGTTTCACAAGCTAGTTTTTTTGTTCTACAGGACATCCACAGTAGGACAATTACAGAAGTCTTTCAAGCTCCACTTAGAAAACAATCATATTTCTTCTCACACTGTGTTTTACTAGACTACCAAAAAAAAAAAGTTCATATAGCCTTGTCTTCACTCCTTTGTGCATGACTTGCCCAACTTCATTTTTCTTTCATGAAGATAAGCAGAACTTTACACAAGATATGTCAACTGAGTTTCCTGCTTCATTACTGTACTTTGTAAAGATGTGAATACCTCCATAGGTCAGTTAAAAATACCTTGAGTAAAATGCCACAAGATTGCAATTGCCTTCTTCATGATGGTACTGTACTCTTAGCTCTGTGTGGGTTTCTTTGAGATCAGTCAAAATACATAGGTTTTCTTCTCCATTTACTATTGAGCTCATAGTTTTGCCAGACTTTAAAAAAAAACCCTCTTTAAAAATATAACATTTAATGCTTTTATTACTCCAGTCTTCCAGGTCACCCAAATCTTCCTGTAAAACTTTTCTAATTCTCCTTATTATTGACAGAACATCCTAACTGGTATATTTTAGCAAATTTCATTCGCACAGCTTTACCTTCTGTACTCAAGTCATTAATGGTTTGTTGTTAAATCACTGCTGATCATCTCTCATGCATATTTGCACACCTCACTTCTGTAAGAACCAGCCTTTGTAGGTTTACATTTCCAAATGCAATCAGCTTTCTATGTGGTTGTCTGATACAGATTTGCAAACCACAATGCTTTTGAATGTTTAAAGATGAATATTTTATTTGATTG
>JAHREE010000509.1:348871-366827 GCA_033628505.1 Tringa tobata
AGGACAGGCTGAGGGAGCTGGGGTTGTTCAGCCTGGAGAAGAGGAGGCTCCGGGGAGACCAAATGGCAGCCTTCTAGTACCTGACGGGGGCTACAGGAAGGCTGGAGACAGTCTGTTTACAAAGGCCGTCAATGACAGAACAAGGGGTAATGGATTTAAACTGGAGAAGAGCAGATTTAGATTAGACATTAGGAGCAAGTTCTTTCCTATGAGGGTGGTGGAACACTGGAACAGATTGCCCAGGGAGGTGGTTGAGGCCCCTTCCCTGGAGATATTCAAGGTGAGTCTCGACGAGGCCCTGGGCAACCTGGTCTAATTGGGGCTTTCCCTGCTGACTGCGGGGGATGGGGTCAGACTAGATGACCTTTGAAGGCCCCTTCCAGCCCAGATGATTCTATGATTCTATAATAAACTAGCCTGGAAAAATATAATTTCTAATTACCCTATTTTCTCCCTTATTCCTGCGTCCTTGTAACTATCACCCGTCCTCTGTAGAGAAATGCTAAAGCCATAGATTCCATAGCAGGAATGACCTTCAGGCTGACCTTGGTGCTGACCTGACAGTGCAAGGGCTTGGGACTTGTCTGGTTTGTTTTAACCTCTTCTCTTGGGCCTGGTGACTGCTGCCTTCCCTGCTCCAGATTCTCTCCACCCCAGTCACTACCTGACAAACCATAACCCTTTGTGGGGGGCAGCTGGGGACCACTGCCAGACTGCAGCTGGCAGCCTGGGAGAAGGAAGCAGATAATGATATGAAAACGTGTAAAAATAGGCCGATGGACCCTTGACTGACAGGCGAGGAACTTTCAGCATGAACGTCACACTTCTGGCGAAGACCTCAGGATGTTTGTGACTTGCTGTAAGTCTTGCCCCCTCTTTTTGAGGGAGATTGATATATTGCTCTTGGGACCAAGAGGAGCACTGGAAAGTTGAGCATAATACCAAAGTGAAAATTGATAGTAGGAAGGCGATTTTGCATAATATTTTTAGGGATATTATTATTAATAAGGCTTTGGGTATAAATTTGGGCTATGAGAGTTAGCAATAGAAAAATTGAACTATTGGGCTGTTAAAACACTAATTGTACAAACAATAAATTCTTCTCTCCATCTCTGTATAGTGAAGTGCTTCTACAATTATGACCTTTTTCAAAGTGCTCTGGCAGTAATTCACTGATTAAGTGAACAGACCATTTTAAACTAAAGCACCTGGATGATGGAAGCTCTACTAAAGTGGCTCCAAGCAAAACCACCTCATTCTCATAGTATCTCCTGTCCCACAAGTGAGAAGGTAACTCATTATGCCCTGTAAATAGGCTAATTGGACCATTGGGGAAGGCAGGAAATGTAGGTCTTCCTTACAGGAATATGTGAAAAAACCTAACAATCTTAAGTACTCTACAGAGGGTTGGTTTTATTCACTTCTCTTACCTCCCATCTTCCCACCTAAGGAGTTAAAAGCCCCCCAGATTCAACAAAACATATTCAAATGGAAAACTACTGCTCTTAATTCACCAAACGCTGTCCAGGGCAAGCCCACTAAGCATTACCATTGCACAGGTAGTTAAGATATTGCTCTTTCCTGCACATTAATTTTATGTGCATCTTCAGAACAGGACCACAACACCCACCAGAATTCCTGAGACATCCTCTTTGCATAAAAGGCACCTCCTCTGGTGGACTCTGGGGCCTGAGGAGCCTCTTTCCCAGCCCCTTACTCTCCAGCTCAATAGGACAGCCGTACGTGGGGACCCCTTGAATGATGGCTTTCTAGTGACAGTGGTTTTCTTTTTTTCAATTGCCGTGGCTTCACATGACCAAATAATACTTCATTAACCCGATTGCCTAAGGATATCAAGCTCCAGGGGAAACTTGTATTCCTGTATGATTGGCAAGACAATTAGGAAGTGAAATAATCCAAGTCCCAGCACAAGCAACCATCATAAGATTTAAGTATTTATTCTTTGAAACCAGAGTGTGCCATATCATTAAATCCTTTGATTTTAAGGCTTTTATATATGTAGGTTTATTATTGACTTTCACAATGGACATATTGCTAGGCCAGAAGGCTTTAGGAGCCCATTCAGACTGTTGGATCAGTTTAAGCTGCTGGTAAATCCACTGAGATTTTTAGTCTGCAGTATCACCTAGTTAGCACAGGCTAGAGTTCACTTTTGCTTTTAATAGCCTTGATTTTAAGCTCCTTGGGCATGGCCTTTCATTCTGTGTTTGTAAAGCACCCACCACAATTAGAGCTTCTACGTGATATGAAAACACAGGCCCAGAAGCCACTGAGGGTAGCAAGGGTTCTGCATCCAGCAGGAGAGTGGAATATTAGATCTGGATTAGAGCGTAGGGCGCCAGCTGATCTAATATTGATGCCCACATCCTGGGCCTCCTACTCACCAGGTAGTCCAGATTGAAGTCTGCTAATGAATTACACATACACATATGTGCGTGCACGCACACACGTGTGCACATGCGCAAACACACCACGTTAGGGAAAATTATACATCCTGGTCTTCCCAGTGGCTGGTGCCCAGGCACACAGGACCTCTCACTCTTGGTCCCCTCTCCACTTTTGGACCCTGAGCCTCTCACCTGCTCCAGCTGGCACTAGGCATGGGATCCACCATCACCCAAGGTCTGATACCAGGCACTGAATTCACTCACTGCAGACACACAGTCCTATGGTCTTTGGTCTCCTTTCAGGTGCTGATGCTGAGACCCTCATTCAATCCAGCTACTTGCACCATGGACATTAGGACTACTATCATCAGTGGTCTAACTCCAAGTGCAGGCCCCAAATTCAGTCACTCCCATCTCTCCAGTTTCCAGCATCTAGACTTTACAGCACTCACAGGTGGGAAGAGAGTGAGATTACATGGAAAGAGAGTTAAGAAAGGATTTAAGAAGAGGAATGGATAGACAACAGTGATTTGGTGCAGGGCTCAGTCAGGCAAGTGTACTGACTGGGGACTGCTCACACACTACCAGCCTGTTTTATATCTCCTTCCTCTCTATACCCATCCCATCCTTGTTTTGCCTGGATTCCCTTCTTCTGAACATTCCTTAATGAGCGAAGGGTGCAAATTGTGCTACCAATTGGAGTAGTCAATCATAAGAATAATAGCATGCCTAATGTTAGTTGTTTGTTATTAAGTTACTTTAAAAATCTTTCAGGAAAGAGTAAAGAGAGTTTTGAGAGCTCAGTGAATGAACTAAACAATTAATAAAAAAAAAAAAATTACGTAACTGACATGAACATATACATTGCTGGTCCTAGAGATCCATTCTGTCATTGTGAACACAACAACTTGGACAAAGCTACCTTTACTTATTTTGAATAAACACTTGCAAATAATAATTGTAATTATAAATATAAAATAATTTTATTACAATTTTATTCACATCTCATCAATTTACAGCAATAAGAGTCTTTCATACTTTTATTCAGATCATGTGAACTATCTACTGACATAGTCTTACCTCATTTTGGAAAAAAGGTACAACAAAGTTTATCAAATCTTAAACATCACTTACACAATCTTGGTTTATGTTTATATTTTCTGTGCACAAGTTCAATATCAAAACAGAGGAATGTTTTGAATTTGTTGCCAACTTCACACACTTAGAATAGCATTTGAGATATAAGATTCATAATTACACAACTTACCTTGTCTGAGAACACCATACAGCCACAACGGATTATCAATAGAAAAATGTCTGTTTTCATAGAAAAATGTCTGTTTTCACATGGGTTGTTTTTTTAGGTAATTTTTCTCGAAATTGTCTTAGTGCTAGCAAATACTTTTACACAGAATCTCAGAAAGAAATGCGAACTTAAAACAACCACATTTGGTCAAAAAATAAGCCTGTCTATATAAATAACTGAGTAACATACGATACTGTATGTTAGTCAATCAGTTCTGTTGCAAGGTAAGTTAATGTACTACATACTTTCCTGCTACAGCAGGACCTGAGGAAATTTATATCGTTATTTAGCAGGAAAAAAGAAGTAAGTTCCTGAAAGTCTGCCTTCTCTCCTGTGACACTTAGGCTTAGAAAGAAGAAAGGATTCTCCATTTTCTTTCAGCTAGCTGGAGAATAAAAGGGAGCTAATTCACACTCATACTCTCCTTTTCTCCTTCACAATCTTTACCAGCTACCTGGGGAGTAGATTGCAATGATTGCTGCCATCCTCTAGAGTTGAGTGTATTGAACCGTTCTCACGTCATTATTGGTTTGGGTTTACTGTATTTGGAAGGGTGTTCCTCCTGTCTCCTCCCCTGATTAGGTAAAAATTGCAAGGATACAAAACATTTTTGTAGGGGAAATTTCAAAAGCAGCGTGTCCTCACAATTTGGGTGAAAGGATGTGAGGAACTGGAGATGAGAACCTGACAGAAAACAAGATGCCTCAAAGCTCACTTGCTGCAAGATATCTACCACCTGTGTACACGGTACAACATCAAAGGAGTTACGTCCTTCGTTCTTATAACAACCATATCTTGTGTGACCCAAGAAACTCAGCTGCAATTCCTCTGCTGTGCAGGCCCCAGCACTGCCCAGGGGGCCTCACACAGCAACCGTGTCGGACAGTAATCGGAGGAGCACGGGTAACTGTCACGTTGATTGGTCAAACAACAAGTCGATGGGGACCATAAATTACCATTGCCCCACCCTCTGCCAGTGGGACCCTCACCACCATCGACCCTCACCATCGTTATGACTCAAGAGGCCTGAGAATCGCGGGTCAACGGGACACTGTTGACTCCAGAGGACTTCCAACTCGTCACACAGCGCAGACTGAAGCAGACCTGCTGGTGGTGCCTTTTCCTTGCATTACTCTGAAACACTGCTTCTCTTTTCCTTCTTTTCTATACCTCTGCCTTTTCAAAATCGCCATTTAGCATCACGTTAAGGTAACAGTAGTAAAGCTACAGCAAACAGCATCTGACCTCCTTTGTGTCTTAATCACATCCACAGAACCATTCCAAACCCCTCCCAGACCAATTGGTCTGGGACCTTACAAAGGGACAATTGGTCTGGGACCCCTTACAAAGGGACAGCAGCAAGTGTTCTAAAAAGCTATAGACCATGTGTGGAGGAAAAGCTGGTTCAAGAGAACTTTACTAATGGACTTTCTTCCTTTGAAAAAAACAGGAGTTTTTTATGTTGTTAACCACGTCATCATGGTAATCATGATGCTCTCTGCAGTGAATATAAGGGAAGAAAACGAGAGTAACATAAAACAGATTTACTAGGAATTTAGTACTAAGTATGTCTATCCCACTTTCAAAAATATAGTTCTACACAGACTTAACTAAAATGGCAACGAGAATGTTCAGTCTTTCACTACGGCTCTTGGATCCCTCTAACTCCCTTATGCTTCTTTTCTTCTTTTTTTTTGTTTTTTGTTTTTCTATCAACTCTGCATCTCAACATAATGATTTGTTTATATTCTAGGACCGACAGAAATAACTGATGCTTCCAAGAAAGAGATATTTTCAAAAGTTTTATGGTCCTTGGATATTCAAGTGTTAGCTTTATACTTAGCTCATTCTTAAAGAATGTTCTTCCAAGTATTGCTACTTCTCATATAGTAAATCACTGCTGTGAAGTATAAGTATGAATACTGTTTTAAGTTTGGCTGCTATCCTCACCCCACAGAAAAAGTGTTTACAATATGATGGCTTTAGATACGTATTCTGATTCAAGCTTTTCTCATGAAAGCATTTTTTGTCCAATATATCATAAGTAAACCGATTAGCTTCTGAGATATATTTTTTTAATCAACACACGACTAAATCATGAGGTTATTGACTCTTTAAATTATTTCCATCTTATTTTTCTAGTGCATCTATTAAAAGGATGCTGAAATTATGAATACAGGTGTCATGATCATTCTAAATCATCCATCAAGAGCTTCTGATGTTATTCTTGCAAAATCTGTATTTGAGAACCAGTGAGCTAGTGATTATGAGTATTCCTTTGTCATACTGCCAATAGGAAAAAGGTATTCATGGATGGAATCCAATTACAAAAAGCCCCTATCATTTATACTGTTTTACTTTAGTACGTATTTTAGAATAATCATATAGAAGCCTGATTTCGTCATTTTATGAAGTCTGTTAAAAAACATCTGAGTAAAGAGCAAACAGAGCAACAATCATCTAAAATAAATATTTTAATAAAGCAAAAGTTTACACCATTATTATAACACAAGAAACTATTATTATAAGACAGGAAATGAAGATGTGTCTTACCTGTAAAGCCCTTGTCACATTCACAAAGAAAAGTATTTGGAGTAACATTGCTGCAGTTACCATTGAGACATGTATGTGGCTGGCACTGTCCAACTATTTCTGTACAATTTTTACCTATTTAAAAGGGATAATAGGAACACTGAACTTCAGTAAATATTTATATTTTTTTCTGAAATGTCAAAATGTATATGTAAAATAAAACATTATGTTTAATGCATAGGCGGATGGTTAGATAGGTAATTGTGCTAACGTTGATCTCTAGTTTTCACGAAAATTACTTAAGTTCTAATGCAAGGCATAAAGATATTCAGCTGCTGTATTATGAGCTGCGGTGCTCAACCTCATCTGTAATCCAGTTACAAATGCACTTATAGCTTAAAATGCAGAAATGCTATTAGTACTGTAGTATTTGTTTCTTTATGACATGAATCTACCTTACAGTTTCTTCCAGCATTGTGAACAAAAGATGTTCTCATGTGGAGTCCAATTTGACTGATTTTTTCTTAATATGCAGCCTTCCGGAAATTATAATTTCAATTATAAGTTGTTTATGCTATTACAGCACATGGGTCTAAATACCATATAATTATGCTTATCACTTCAATTGTTGCCATGAAATTACACACACTTCAACACCTTTTCAAATTTCTAGTAGACTTCATTTTCTGGGCGGCACTTTTTTCCTCCCTTGCTTTTGTGTAGCCATGTCCATAATATATGATGGTTTAATCTCCCAGATCTTCTTGTTTACATACAGTTTATTTACTGGACCAGTATTGCCAGTACAAAATTATGGCACTAGCCAACACTGTCCTGTATAGGCTAACAAAAGATTTTAAGCATTGCTTATTGATAACTTTAAGTATGATGAATTCTTTTAACACAGTTTCTTGAGAATCTCTCCATTACTTTGAATTAAAGTAGTACCAGACATGATTTGATATTATTATTTTCAAAGCATTTTACACAACCTGCAGAAATCATAAAAGAAATAGATAACATACTGCATACCATTAGTTTTCCACTATTTTACTAAATTTTGAATAATTATAAAAATATTTTTCTAATAACATTGACATTCATACCTGAATAATTTCTATTTGCAAATGCATTAGTAAACAAATTATTATGCAGTTTGAAAAGCAATTAAAAATAAACTACAGCAAACTTTATGCAACATAACCTTCATTTCTGTGTTCTGTGATCCTCACTTTTTCCTGACTCATCAGCTGTTTCATAGCATAACGTTGATACTGTGAGAGCACAGAAGTGCGGTCCATCAAAGGAACATTGCTAGTGTTCTGCTGCACACATACAGAAATAACTACAACAATCCTTTTTGTGATGTGAATTAATATTTCTGGTACTTTCTAAAGGATTTCTGAACTCCATTGCTCTGAAAACAGGAACAATACACCCATAATTTCCTTCATCCTCTTTTCTTCCTCCATGAAATGGAGATAATAGTTAGGTAAGAATGTATTTAATTATGCAGGACTCTCTGGCAGTCCAATTCCAAATCTAGATTAAATTTCTTCAATGGGTTTTAGGTAAGTACTGCAAGATTTCCTACATAGAATTAGGTGTTGGTTATTTTTTTTCATTTGTGAAATATTTAATTTATATGGTTAGCAAACTCATTTGGAAAGGAACTTTACAGCACAACACATTCTGGAAGAAAAGAGTAAGTATATTTATTTTTTTTTTGGCTTGCTCTTCTAATTAAATGTTTGACTTTTCAATTAAAAACAAATTTTGATTTTAAAAAATTCTCTAATGTAATTTAAAAGGTCTTTAAACCGAAAAAGGAGGCTTTGTGGCAGGTTGAAAAAAAGGTTTCTTCCAACAAGACTGTTTGCAGTTTTTCAGCAGTTTGGTTAATTAACTATTTTTTGGGAGCTTACTCCAAATGATTTATGTTACCTCGTGTAATAACTTGAACTACTGAACAAAGAAACAAAGAAATCCGTTACTTCTGTAAGTTCACAAGTATTTACCAATGTCTCATGTTTAAATGGGAAAGAAGAATGATAAGAACTTACTCCGTTTTTCCCCATAATGCACACATGAATGTAAGCAAGTACAAACTGTCTTCAAATGACTGCACAGTCTCCCAGAAGTGACTACCTATAAAGCAGGTGTGGTAGTAGCAATGGACGATCAAATTTTACAAAAACCTTGCTAATGTTGTTCTCACTGTTTTACTATCCATTAAGGAAAATGTATTATCTACGTGACATTTATTCGTAGAGAGGAAAAAAAATACCTGAAAATTTTGGAGGGCACGTGCATTCGTAAGAATCTCCGGAAAGCTCTGATTTCGCAGTGCAGGAGGCATTGTTGTGGCAAGGTTTAGTGGAGCACACATCAAACTTCTGGCAGAATCTTCCAGAATACTGTGAGGAACAATGGCAATTATATGCTTTTTCCCAAACATGGCTTAGGCATTTTCCATGCCCAGAGCATAATGGAGCCTGTGGAGACTGTTGGCAAAACTGCTGCTTCACGGTTACGTTCAGACGAAGGCCCATCTTGCACAATAGTGGGCCCCTCTTATGAAGCTCTGCGAAGTAATGAGTTCCAACACCAAGCCACTTAGGGTCAACTTGGTGCAGTCCTCTTATCTGGCAAACAAAAATCAACGCCTCTTGAGGAAAACCAGCTTTAGGGCAGTTAATAAATTCTTGCTTGGAGACGTTTACCAAATTCATTCCGTAGGACTGAAAGGATGGCTCAGAGGAGATGAAGAGACTATCACCTAATTGAAGCTGCAAGGGGCATATCTGAGGAACACTGAGATTTTGTTCTTCCGAGATTTCCCCAGTAATACTTTTATTCACGTTCCAGCATTCAGTATAAAAGTCTGAGCAGATGTTTTCCCTTGGTGTCCATTTTACTACGGTAGGTTTTGGTTCCACTCGCCATTCAGCAGTCATTTGCCTCTCACATATTACATGCCCATTTACAATGCATAATTGAAGAAAGCATGCGAACATGCGAACCGCTGATTTTGCCGTCATTGTTTCACCTGGCAAACAAGAGTTGTTTTTCACACCTGCTTCATTATTGAGGATAGTTTCAGAACACTTGTTCCTTAATGTTTGTCTGTATCTTCCATGGCAGCCTAGAATTCAAACAGAGATAAATGTATTTGCACACCAATTACAGCTGAATATTAAAGCCTCATTACAAAAATAGAAAATACATAACAAAGCAAGGTCTACGTCTAATTATGCTGATGTGAAACTGGAATTAGTCCAAATAACTGATCAGACCTACACCACTGTAATTTAAGTCAGAATTTTCTATTTCTATTCCTGCTAAAGATTTGATTTTCATTTAGTACATTTCACTGTGCTTATGTATGGAAGAGAAAGAGCTTAGAAGCATACTTTAAATATTCCCTCCCTCTGTTGACAAAAAATAATGATAACCGATTTAAGATAGGACGTTCGTGGCAAAACTAAGAAGTAAACCAAAACGTCTCAGCTCTAGTCATGAGCTTCAACAATCAATGTTTTCCTGAAAATGATTTATGATAAAAGTAGATTTTCTGAAGATGTAGGCATGTGAATTATGGCTTCAAGGAAGAAAACATACAAGCATATCTTGAACTCCTTTATGTTCACATATGCTCAGCAAAACACTTAATCAAATTCTTAGTTTCCAAAGTATATATCTGAAAATCTAAGGTCCTTAGTAATATGCTTGAGATTTTTGATGTTTCACAGTCAAAGCCAGTAGACTACAGAGTCCTCCAGAACTGTTTAATTTCTAGAAAAGCATTTTTTGGCCCTTCACTATATCTGGCAATTTTTATTGCATGGAGATGAGTGATTATAGAACAGAAAAAAAAATCAAAATAAGATAATGAAGCTTATTCTTGGATTCATACTGAAAATGATGAAAATATAATAATGTTTAAGACCTGAGAAAGGCTTGCCAATAGCTTTAAGTTAATAACAATATGATTTGCCTTAAATATATTTTTCCCATTTTAGTTCTAGACTTCTTTTTTTTTCCCCTCAGTCTATTTATCTTGCACTTTAAGATAGTGGACCCTAAACTGACATTTACAAATGAGAAAATTATTGTAAAGAATGAACTGTGTCTTACCAGAGAAGCCATTTAATAAAAATAAATGATAGCATTTATATTTTGAAAATTGTTTACATTGTTTTCATTTTACACAGCATGTGGAATGACATGTGGGTGTGTATATTTCTATACCTACATAGACCTGGTCTATCTCTAAAGTGCACATGGTATCTCTTTATGATACTTCATAATAGCTTTAATTACATGATTTCATTAAATGTCTTCTTTTTCCCTTGTGTACTTAAAAAATATTTTGGAGCATACTTTGGACTATGCTGAAAGATCAAAATAGAACATGAAAAATACTCTTTGTGGAAGCCTTGAACTGGAGAATATTAAATGATTCAGTGTGCTCTGGAAAATTATAGGATAATATTGAAGGCTGGTATTCAGTCTCTCCTATTGTCACCTAAATTGAGGTGAAAACATGTAAAATTTAGCTATGTCCTATTATAAAATTGCTGTGCATGTGAACCTGTCCCAACGACCTTTGCGAAGCAGAGTGATGAGCACTGTTTGAGCCTTTCAAGTTACCAGAAAGGTATGGACTATGACCAACTAGTACTAAAAGTAACATGCTTGAGGCTTAGAATATTAAACTCAGAAGGGGTAGAAACTAGATTTTGATAGCTTTTTTTTAATTTAATTTCTAAATCCCTATTCTACCTTCAAACAGTTGAAGTACTCTAAAGACCTAGCTCCACAGCCAGACAAATATGCTAATTTCTAGTTTCTCTCTCTTTCTTGGTATTTGCACCCTGGGAGATAACTCCTCATACTAGAAAAGAAAGGACATGGTTCTGAAAGAAAACTACTAGCCTTGTTACAGAATAGTCATAGTCTTTCTATTCTGAGACCATTCCATTATCTTTAGAATCTCATGGTGTTCAACGACACTATTAGATAATGTGCTATCCAATGTGTAGCTTGGATCATTTAGCATTTTTTCTTTTAAGGTAACAGTGTTGAACTATTATATCCATTATAGCTGCTATTACACCTGTTACTACTATCAGGTGTAAAATCTGTGCTCCATAATACTGTATATTTAGAAATCTTACATTCAGGAACCCATTTTAACATACCTTTTTCATAACGAAATTTTCTCAGGGGTAACTATAATAGAAGATTATAAAAGGTTATTTTTCTTTTTTAGACACTTCAAAAAGAAAGCTATTGCATGTCTAATACAGAAGAATTCTTGCCCACTTATAATATAGTTTGCCCTTCCTTCATGTAATTATGCATAGTTCTGGTATCCGACTTGAATGGACACACACATAGTAAAATACCTGAAGAAAACCTAACTATTAAAGTCACATAAAGCTGGGTGAAAAGCAGCACAAACCCCAGGGAAGTCATCATAAAGCAAAAGTGAGTCCCAAGCTATTTTCATTCCAGTACAGTATCTTAAAGATTATGTTTTCTTTCTATTAAAAAGAATTATTAAATACTAATAAATAATGTTTTAAGCGAGACTGGAGAAATACCCACAGAACATAAAGGACTCAGAAAAAAACCCGAACAACCAAACCAAACCAAAACCGACTCTTTCACAGAAGAGGATACACCAGAAAATGTTTAGGACCATCATGTGACCATGTTGGGGCCAGGAATCAACCTCCTCTTGCCACCACCCCGCACGTCTCCCTCACACTTTGTGGACTGCCTGCCTGTGCTTGAAGTCAGCTCTGGTAGGATGGGGCTGCAACCTTGGATCAAGCTGCTGTGAAAAGAGCTGGGGTGGATGGAGCTTTGCTGGGGGTCTCCCCACCTCACTCGGGAGCTGCATTTGAGCTCAAGCTCTTGTTTTGGCCCTCACCTGGCCTATGCTGCAACTGGGCTGGTACCTGACATTATACCTTGCCCTCCTGGGGCCTCAGCCGTGACCCAAATATTTGACTTACTGGCTTGATCTCAGGACCTGTTTCCTCACTGCGGACCTGCCCAGGAACCACTGGACTGTGGAACCACTGGCTCTGTGTAAGCACTGCTCAGCAGTAACTAAAACAGCCCTGTACTATCAACACCCTTTCCAGCAGAAATCCAAACCGTAGCCTCGTGCAAGCTACTATAAAGAAAGTTAAGCCTATCCCAGCCAAAACCAGCACGCCACCCAGGATAAAATTCTATTCAGTGATTCTGATATTGAGAAAAAGAATAAGGAAAATTATTAAGCACTTACATAAGCACTGGAACAGGTTGCCCAGGGAAGCTGTGGATGCCCCATCCCTGGAGGGGTTCAAGGCCAGGAGGGATGGGGCTTTGAGCAACCTGGTCTGGTGGGAGGTGTCCCTGCCCAGGGCATGGGGGTTGGAACTTGGTAATCTTTAAGGTCCCTTCCAACTCTAACCATTCTATGATTCTATGGTTCTATGATTCTACCTATTACCTCCACACCCAAATGTCTCTTTGGGGTCTGTCCCATTTCCTCCAGAGTGGTTGTAAGAGGTTGGGGTGTTGTTCGTAACACAATTTTTTCTAATGCCCTGTGCTTAATGGATTCCTGATGCTCAGTTCCTTACTGTCCCAGCCTTGGTATGGATTGCCCATGGCTGCAGTCTCTGAGGATGTGTGTAACCCTGTGGCATGGCATGCTTCCCCCAACATGTCTCCACCCCTAGCAGCTACCAGTAGATATGCCTGAGCAGTGCCATGAGTTCCTCTGACTTGGTGACAGTTTGGTGCAGGTGGGTTTTCCCACCGCTCCTTATGTCACTCCCAGAGCCCTCAGGAACTGTCAATGGGGAGCAGAAGGTGACCTGATCCCACTACAAACCTGCTACTCAAACCCAGTCCTGTGAGCCGGTTACATCCCACACAGCTCTCATTTGCTTCACTTGCAGTTTTGTGTGCTCAACACACACACGTACCAGTATAAGATCTAGAAACCTGACAAAAAGGCAGTCCAAGGAGTCACAGACGCAAAATAGATGCTAAAAAAAGTGTTATTTCAAATGTCATGATTTCACCTAAATTTATTTCACCTAAATAAAACCTGTTAGAAAGAGCTGTTAATAAACTCTTTCTGTGTATGCTCTGTCTTCTTTGTTTTTCTTTGTTAAAAAGCTTATAATCAAGCATGCTGTTCGAATAAAACATGGTTTTATTTCTTAGCTTAAAACCTTTTGGGGGAGCTTGCTTGAATAGATGGTCTATGCAGAGCACGCCTACAGAAAGTAAATACACTTCTCCGGTTGATGGAGGATATGTCAATATACTTGTCTCTGTCAATATGCTTCATACAGCGTCTCCTCCTACATTTTCTGCAGAACTTGCCCTGTCCCAGGATCTACCTGCAGTTGTGCCACTGATGTGGTGGCACAGGGGATCATATTCACCTTTGGTGAAAACTGTGGTCACAAGACACGCTAGAGAAAAAAAAATTACATGTTCAGACGTTTACATCTCAGCCAAACCTGAAGACAATTTCACAAGCTACTGAGAATGGCATTCTCTCCAGTCCCACTGGCTTCACTCTACTGAATTTCACAGGTTTGCTGCATTCGCTGGTAGTGCTTACTGTGCCTGGGGGAAAAAACATTGCTAGAAATATTACCCATGGAAATTGCTAAGGAACACATTGTGTTCTTGTGATAAAATACCTTTCTAATAATCCTTAATCTACATACTAATTTACATAAGTCATATTTAGTTAATTGCACTACAGCAGTATTAAAAGAAGGCAGCAGTGGTTTTAAATGTGTTTTGTCCTTTAATACTGCAGTACTTGTCAACAAAAGGTCCACAACAATGGACAGGAAGATTCAAGCCCTTTAATAGTTATAGCACATTCAAAGAACAAGGTCCTGAAAGTGACCATCAGTGATGATGATGATAAAGAGCATTGACACTCATTGAAACATGTATGGAGAGTTTAGTTCAGTTACATTCCTTCAAAGAGCTTCCCTGATTAGTGGTGTACGAAGAATAAAATGAAAACAGGACTGGAGTTAGGACTGGATACATGTTTCTCTTGCCCATCATCATGTTACCTTTGCTTTTGCTGCTTAAACTCTGAAAATATTTAGCCATGACAGTAAAGCACGTGCAAACTTTTCAAAAATTGAATTGAATTATCCATGGTGATATCAGCCAATTTTATGATATGACAAGTCACAAAACGTGAAGTACCTTACACTCAGATGATTTGAATATTTACACTAGTTTCATTGAATTTGAATTGAGACCTCTGTGAATGATAGATAAAACCACCAAAGAAAAAAAAAAGAGGTAATAGATCGTGCAGTAACCAGCTCTGCACCGTGAGCACAATTAGATCTTGAATGTTTGCATTTCTCAGTTTAATAGAAGATTACTATACAATGAACAACTCTACATGTAAAACCATTTATATGTGTTCAGTAATGCCTGATTTTATACTAAATCTGAGCCTGTGTACTTTTAGCTTTTTGTATTATATATTGCAATGCACTAATTTTCAAAGTTAAACAAATGTACTAATATCAATAAATTTTTTCATTTTTTTTTTATTTTTCAACTGTAGTTAAAATCTGACTGAAAAATATAGATGCAGTTGGATAGTTGGCTGTAACTTGTCTTTACAGCCTAACACTTTCATATGTTCTCAACACAGATCAGTACTTCTTCAAATTTCTAGACTTAGAAAAGATCAATTTCAGATAGCTTAAAATTTCTTACAAATAAAAAATAATTACAGAGATTGTGTCTTTTGATCTTGTTTCTAGGATATTTCAGTACTTTTTTCTTTTCTACTAGGACACATGGCATATTTCTAAATTTAGGAAGTAGTCACTAAGACAACTGATACTAAATTAAGATCAACTGTATATTAACTTGCATCTAGGTGTATTCTTAAGAATCTCATTTTTCTTTATCTTTTACAACTTCAGTATTCAAAATCTGGAACCCTATTAAGGACATAAGTCTCTGGTACAGAGGAAGCTGATCTTTACTGCACTAAACATCCAGATCCACAAATCAGTTTTAAATTGATTATCATCTTGTTTCCATATCTTTGAGGTCTTCGGAGGTAGATATTTTATAGGTGTGTTTACAATCGCCTTTTCATTAATCAGAAATATACTCCTGAAGATAACTCCAAATCATCCCCTCTTAGCATACTTTAGTCTACATAATGTAGCAATCTCAGAACAAGTGAAGCTTCAGAAGAAATAAAACTGAAATAAATGCTTCAAGAATGTACCTAGAGCACTCCAGCAGTAAGAAGTGGGAAAAAGTTGTTGATCTTCTATACTGTTAAACTGTTAGGTAGGTTCTTGGAACAACTATGACCATTACCAACTCTTACTTTAACAGTCAGTTCTGAAGCACAATTTGTGAGAAGTCCAGCCAAGGATCATTCCCTATAGGCAGTCAGAGTGCAGACACAAGTTGGAGGTGAAGCAAAACTGATAGTTTGAATAGATCAGACAACTCCACTAAGGCTCAAGACTAGAGAGCAGGCTCTGGAAATATTCAGTTACTAGAAAAATGTCTTCAGGCTTTTAATGTAGGATATGATTACACTATTTCAGGGAGTTGGGAAACACAAGACAAAAGATAATGTCTATGTTTACCTGAAAAAATAATTGCCCAGAATGTATGACCAAGAATGCATGTCCAGAATATATGATTGCTGCTTTACTAGTATTTTGGAATATATTATATATAAAAGCAAAATAATTGAACCTGTGAATAATGACAATAAATTAAATTATATGACTCATAATATCAAAGGCTCTGAATGATAATTATCAGTTCAGCAGTGTTGTGTTTTACTTAGTCCTAGACACTATGAATTCAGATTCAGCAACTACATTTTTCTTGTAAATATTCCATGGCTGCCAAACGTGCACTAACAACACATGCAATATATAATCACAGATAAATATTTAGGTTAACATAGAGATGAAATCTCATTCTTAGCACAATGCATAAATAGAATAGTAGAATCATAGAATCATTTAGGTTGAAAAAGATGTATCACGTCATTGAGTTCAACCATGAACTTAACACTGCCAAGTCCACCACTAAACCATGTCCCTAAGCACCCCGTCTACACATATTTTAAATACCTCCAGGGATGGTGAATCAACCACTTCCCTGGGAAGGAAGTGCATGCACATGGGGAATGCATCCTCACTATAAGTAACAAAGTTTATGATATATATTCCTAATAGGTCTTTTTAGGAAAATTCCTAGTAGAGGTGACAGAAGTTTCCTTTTAATTATAGAATTAGCCATGACGATTGAAAAGATGCTTCTGTTTAATGATAGCAGCCATTCCACTTAAAATGTTAAAATTTAATATATTTGATACCAAGTGTACAACGGTATATCTAGGAAATATGAGAAATTGAATAACTGGTTTATCTGCGCTAGGATTTTGCAAATTATTACTTTACAAGGACAAAAAGAATTAAACCACCTTTCCATTGCTCCACAAACTACATTCTCATCTAGACTGACTTGAAGGGCTTGTTTCTAATGATGAGGAATTTATTTGAGGCTTTTTATCCAACTTGTTAACTGTATTCTTGAAAGAATATTAAAAAATGGCAAGTAATGTCACCTATGATGGTTATGTACCATTTTCTGTGTTTTTTAGTTGCCTCTGTCATCATTTTCATGTGAATTCACAGAATAAAGAATTTGGGATATGTATATTTTAGGGATAAGGGTGAAAATTCAGAATACTCACAATTCTTACTTGATTTATTTTGAAAGACCTGAGTAAATACGGAGATGATTAAATCCTCCTAGGTCTTTAGGAGTTATCAAGACCCTACAAATAATCCTCAAAAGCAGATTTTAGCTGTGGACAGAAAAGAAAAATAAAAATGTGTATCAACATTATTCTCCAGATTCTTATCACAAATAATGATCATAATAAGCTACTTCTTCCTGATATGTCTTAGTCTTCCTGTAACAGTATTCAAACTCTCTACTTGTGAGGAAACAGGCAACTTGTCACCTGTTTCAATTGCAGAAACGCTCTATAAGACAGAAAGTTTTATAAAGCTCTGATGAGATTGTGCTTGAATTTAATTGCCTGAAAAGATCTGGTTTGAACCTCGTGCTGCTTTTATTCAAGTGGTGATTTTATTCAACTATACTTGTGTTATTAGTCAAAGGAGCAACACTTCCTGGCTCAGAGGAAAAAGGTTACCAGTGCATCAAAATTAATTTACATTGGTAGCTGAATTTTAGTTTTCTTTTCTTAAAACAACATTGCTCCAATGGTACATTTTGGATGGGTAAAATCCATATATTTTCCTCAGACTCTTATTATGATCTCAGAAAATTAATTTCTCACACAAGTGTGAGAGATTCCTTGCTGTTCTGCTGATCATTCATGAAAGAGGTGTATGTGCCACAGTAACTTTCAGCTCTGAGGGAAGGATGCAAACTCTAATTGTCAGAGCAAAGCAGAAACTGGTTCAGTGCTTCCTGCTGAGATCACTTCGTTTTTCCCAGTAGGTTTTGGTTAAACTCAGCAGAACTCAGGGAAAAAAAAAACAAACAGCAAACAAACAAACAAACAAGCCCACAACCAAAAAAAAAAAAAAACCCAAACCCAAAACAAAACCCCAAAGCAAAACAAAAC
>JAHREE010000509.1:366920-476002 GCA_033628505.1 Tringa tobata
ACCCAAACCCAAAACAAAACCCCAAAGCAAAACAAAACTAAACCCTTAGAACAGCTGACAAAGATAAAAAAAAAAAAAAAAAAAAAAAAAAAGAGATCTCTCCAGAGTTTTAAACCTAGAAACTGATTGATGGCTTCTGACCCCGAATCACCTATCGCCTTGAACTACATGCAACCTTTTCCATTCTTTTGGGGAGCCACATGGTTTTGCATTTCTAGGATTATTAGAACAAGAAACTTATAAGTTAGGGTTGTTCAGACAAGAAGATAAGGATATTTTAAACAGCATTACTAATAGTCATTGTGTAATTGAATGTTATACCCTTTCCTGCAGTTTTCAGAGGTCTTTTGGATTGAAAAAAGTCTACACTATTCTCTCTGGGAAAGTAAAAAACCCGGTCTGTATTTCCTGTAGTCTCTGAAGCTTCGTCCTTGTTCATTCCAAGATCTCCCTGGCTCTGTTCATGCTTGACAGTCCATCCTTACTGAGGTTCTTGCTCACCACCTGCACTTGCAAGATCTTCTCCAAAAGCTCATACTGAGCTGCAATCAGACAAAGCACAATCTTTCACTCTTTCCATAGAGGTATCCAGGTGCATCAGTTAGGACAGGGGACATATATAACTATCTTCTCTGTTGCCCAGTCACACTTATTTTAACATATTATGTACAACATGGCAAAATGCAAGCAAAGAAATAAAACTGATACCATCTACAAGTAGAGGGACACAGATGTATCTCAGAGAGAAACCTATAAAATTCATTTGTCAAGCTGAGAACTACATAAGAAATTCTAAAAGCAATCCAGAGAATACAGTGTCCACCTGTTGATAAGAGTGATTAAAACTAACTGTTTAATCTGAACTGAAACACAAAAACTTGATAATTTAAGAACCAAGGGAAGGTTTTCTTGGTTTCCAAGTTTTATTATTCTTATTTTGGCACTACAAATGTTACGCAATGTTTGAAACAAAAACACTGGAAATTTTTACCTAAATTCTATATTTTTTTAGCCTGGGTTACAAATAACATCAGTCAGAGTCATATTTTTAACATAAAAATGTCTTCAACATTAAGAAGACTTAAAAACAATGTTTAACATTTGGTAAATTTCTAATCTTAGATTAACTAAGCTTTTCAGAAATTGGTATCAACATTCTAGAAGCTATAAAATATTTTTAGCTCATAGGAAATTATTTTCTAAAGGAATGTAGATATGTTAATAAAAATGTTGTCATTTACTTTTAGAAAATCCTAATTAGCTGCTCATGGGGTTTTTTTTGTTATTTTGGGTTTTTCCACAAATATTAAATGAAAGAGGAATTAGTTTCAGATATATCGACTAACTTATCTGGAAATTCACCTCACATAATTGGGATTTACAATCTAATTATGTTTTAGTCTCACTTTTGGGTCTTGTAAGTTTTTGAATGTTTTGTCAGCTTTTATTTGTGCATAAGAATTCTTATTCAAAAAACAGTATCTGTTTAAAATATTTTATCTGTTGACTTCCATGACACATTGTAATACATGAGCTATACTTGGAGATTTTGATATCCATTTGAGACATTTGCAATTACTTTTATTCCGTGTATGATTTATTTCATGGTCTTGCATTTTGCAGTGGTATTACTCTACTTTTCCATCTGTGAAAATCAATTGTCACAAATTGTTTTCACTTCTTATAGTCCTTTATCAGAATTAAGCATCACTCGCTCTTAAAATCTGTGCATCTGAACAAAGTTTCTGGAAAAAGCACAAATTTCCCAAGTTTATTCTGTGTAAAATAAAGCTGCATTTCTGCATTACATAAATAATACAGATACATTTATAAAATCTAGAAAAGGTGACATTTCAGTATTCCTAGTCTAGAAGTTGCCTAATATTTTTATTAATCATTCTTTGTGTAGTCTACTGTATTGTGTCATGTATAAATACAGATAGAAAAAGTCTGAAGTAAACTTAGATTTGTAATTATGACATAATTTCTAATAATATTTAGATAATTTTCTTTCATGGAATGATAGCTGATTTTTTAGTGGGTTTTAGGTCATCTAGAAGATTTGAAAGTTTGAATAGATAAATTATTTCATTGCAAATCAAAATCTGTTACACCTGGGCTTGGCTCCTGTGGAAAAGACTAGCTATAAAAATGATACCTAAGATAGGAAATCAAAGATCAAACTTGAAGAATTACAGTCAAAGATGCGATTCTAATGTCAACCTACAGTTGTAGGTTGCTGGCAATGGAATACCCAGTTCTACATATAAAAGTGTCATTTGAATTTAAGGTTCTATATTTGGCTTTCACAGAATCACAGAATGGTTGGAAAGAGCCTTTGGGAGTCATCTTGTCCAAACATCATGCTCAAGCAGGATCACCTTGGGTTGGTTGCCCAGGACTGTGCCTAGTCAGGTTTTGAATACATACACAGATGGGGACATCACAACCTCCCTGGCAATCTGCCCAAGTGTTTGACCACCCTCACAGTAAAAAAAACCCAGTGTTTTCTCATGTTCATATGGAGATTCTACTCAGGACTGGTGAGGGCACAACTGAGGTTCTGTGTCCAGTTCTGGGCTCCCCAGTACAAGAAGAGTATGAACACATTGGACTGGGTCCAGAGAAGGGCCACCAGGATGATTAAGGGACTGGAGCATCTTTCTTATGAGGATAAGCTGAGGCATCTGGGACTGTTTGACATGGAAACAAGAAGGCTGAGGGGGGATCTTCTCTGTGTGTATAAATACCTGATGGGAAGGAACAAAGACAAGGCAGCCAGACTCTTCTCAGTAGTCCCCACTGACAGAATAAGAGGAACCAGGCACAAACCGAAACACGTTAAATCAAGACTCACTGACATTGTTAATATTATCTGAGTCTACACTGGGGAAAGTAATTTATAAATATGGTATGCCTTAAATGAACAAGCAATATTCCAGGGGTGAGTTTTCTGTAGATAAGACTTCTTTTAGTTTGGGGTTTACTTGGCAGGGTCTTGGTAGTGGGGGGGCTACAGGAGTGACTTCTTTGAGAAGCTGCTAGAAGCTTCCATATGTCTGACAGAGCGTGACAGAGAGAAAAAGACTTCATTGATAGGTTCAAATTAGCAATTTATTTGGACTTCACTCACAGGTCTGATTCACCACTATTGCAAGTTCTATGGATACAGTGGAGAATGTATTATTGCAATTTAGAAGGCAATTCAGAGAATGCACTATTACAACCTACAAGTGACCCCAAAAAGTACCAACACAAACCACAAGTGTGCTAGATATTAATATCTTTAAAGAGTGCACTAATCATGATCTTAAAGCATGCCAAATACCATACGTATGTTAATCACTTACCCTCTCTCTCAAGTAAGGCTGGTAAATCCCCGGGAAGTTACTCTGTACATTGTCCTGGGCAAGGAGGGAAAGAATCTTCTACAGACCAGCTGTATTGCTGGAAGGCTCCCCAGTTTTTCTTATGTCTGAGTGGATTACACTATCTGGAATGTTTATCTCTGGTGGTGTGAATGCCCCTTACTTTGTGTTGCTAATTTTTGTGATGTCTAGCACACAAAGTCACTGAATAGTGGTGGGGTGGGACTCAAGGCATTTTGTTTAAGGGAGTATTCACGGCTCTTTTCAGGTTTCAGTTCTTATTGTGATGTGGTGTGGAGACAACCCCAGCTGAGCGTTTTCATGGCTCCCCCCAAGGCATCTCTGCATAGATAAGGATCTGTCAAGGCGAGAAGAAGCTGAAAACTCCCTGCATTTCACATTTTGTGCTCCGAAACTGGTTGGCTGGGTGCTCCCATTCACATAGTGCCGGTCGGGCTCTAAGAGGACCCGTCACTGACCAAGGCCGAGCCAATCCTCGATGGTGGTGATACCTCTGTGATAACATATTTAAGAAGGGGAAAAAACTGCTGCACCGCAGCAGCCGGTAGAGAGGAGGTGAGAATATGTGAGAAAAACAACTCTACAGACACCAAGATCAGTAAAGAAGGGGGTGGGGGAGGTGCTCCAGGTGCTGGAGCTGATATTCCCCTGCAACCTGTGAAGGACTCCACAGCACTGTAGGTGGATGGGCCTGAAGGAGGCTGTGAACCCGTGGGAAGCCTGCCCTGCAGCAGGCTCCTGGCAGGACCTGTAGCCCCACGAAGAGAGGAGTCCATTCCTGAAGAGCTGCAGCCCAAGGGGAGGACTCATGTTGGAAAAGTTCATGGAGGACTGTCTCCCATGAGTGAGACCCCACCCCAGAGCAGGAGAAGAGTGTGAGGAGGAAGGACCAACAGAGATAATGTGTGATGAACCCCCATTCTCCAATCCCCTGTGCTGCTTCTGAGGGAGGAGGTAGAGAAAATCAGGAGTTGAGCCCAGGGAAAAGGCAGGGGTGGGAGAAAGCTACTTTATGATTATTTTTTTTGCTTCTCATTATCCTACTCTGACTTCTAATTGGCAATAAATTACATTAATTTCTCCAAGTGGAATCTGTTTTGCCTGTGATAGTAATTGGTGAGTGATCTTGCTGTCCTTATCTCAGCCCACAAGCCTTTCTCCATGTTTTTCTCCACCTGAGAAGGAGGAGTGATAGAGCAGTTTGGTGTGGACCTGGCATCCAGCCAAGGTTAACACACCACAGTCATCAAGTTCTTTGAAGGAATTGAGAAGAGAGTGAAGCAAAGGGAGGTTAGCTGTATGGCTATGACCCAAACATTTCAGAATTCACTAATAATTATTGCTTGACAAAATCTGTCTTTTCATCTGAGTTGGAACTAGGGGTAAGAGGAGGTTGGTTTGTCATAGTGATCTTCTTGATCTCCGTGATCTATTTTAATACTATTTAAATATAATTTAATTCTATTTTAATTTACTTTCTTCATGAGTTTAGAATCATAGAATATCTTCAGTTGGAAGGGATCCATAAGGGTCAAGTCCATCTCCCTGCTCCTCTCAGGACTACCTAAAACTAAATCATATGACTAAGGGCATTGTCCAGATCTTCCTTGAACTCTGACTGCCTTTGTGTTGTCACAACTACCCTGGGGAGCTTGTGCTAGTGACTGACCACCCTTTCAGTGAAGAACCTTTTCCTAATATCCAGTCTGAACTTCCTCTGATGCAGCCCCATTCCATTTCAGTAAGAGTAGAGTGATGAACAGATATGTTGAGAGACACCGCTCACATTTAAAGCTTAACTGTTAAAGTAGCAATCTGCTGGTCCCTAGTGTCTAGAAACTGTCCAACTATACTTAATAAATCATAAGCTAGTCTTGCTGCTACTCTCCTGATATTCTTGTTAAGATTTGAAGATGAAACTCAACAGCTAGGGTTACAACATTTAAAATATTCAAAAGCAGTGGACACAAACCCTGAGCTGTCTAAACTGCTGTGTTTTCACTCACTTATCTCAAGTTATGACAATTCTTTCTCTGAACAATTGGCCCCTTATGACTGCACTGTACCCATTGTCACTACAAGTTTTGTTACAGTCAAGATTTGGGCAGGATCTGGCAAGTTTCTAACAGAATCTGAACCAGCAGTTGTATATTAACTTTGTCATGATCAGTGCTAAAGCTGCTGCGTCTGTTAAACTTGTTTGTACAGCTTTCAGGTGGGAAGTGGCTTATGACTGACCAGACTAGGCCATAAACAGAGAAAGTTCAATTCCTCAAATCTGATTTCCGAAGTCTAGATAGAAGGCTAAGAGAATGCAGGGTTGCAAATATTTGCCCACAAAACTGAAGTGGAAACAACTCTTTCCACTTTAAAAATAGCTTATACATATCTAATTAAGTTACTTGGAAATTTTTAAGTTTTAGTAGGTGTTATCAAACGTTACCTGAACACCTGTAAGAAAGATCACGGCTAATTATCAGTCATGGATATATGCAAGCTACTTAACAGCCTCAAGAAAGAGTAATAGCGTGTTAACATTTGTATCAGTTCTTAGTATTTATGTATAACTGGGAAAAACTTGCAAAAGGTACGGCAATTTGTTCAGAGTACTTTTTCTCATACGCTAAAAGTTTTGTGATTATTGGATTTATATCTAATGTCCCCCCCAAAATCTAAACAGCAAGTAACGCTAATCATAGGAACTGTTTTCACATGAGGGTGGCTGCGACTGACCAATAATTCCCTACAATGTACGAAGGCTCAGAGAAGATGGGTAAAGGCATTGTGCCCATGAAGGTCAGGGAATAACGTAGGACGAGACTGATTAGAGCTGTTGCAAAGAAGCTGACTTTATCTCAACAGAAAAGGGCCCAGAAGGTGGACTTTGCTTTACATGAACAGCTATCAACAGCTGAGTGGATCACCTGGTGGCATAAATGTTTCTCCATGAGTTCATTAAAAGTATGAATATCTCCTAGAGTTAGCCAGACCAGCATGGGAGATATGAATACATGGCTAAACCCAATAGAGACTATAAAACCAGACAACTAGCAAAAGAATTTTGAAGACAGCAAGAGGCTCGGTCCAGTTTCAACCCACATTTGTCTTTGTGATGACTGGGGACAGCTGGAATTGTGACAGTGAGTGTATTATAGAGAACAGTAATGGAGATCATGTTAGTATTGTGATTGAACAGCATATTGCAATTTTTGCTGTATTTTGCTAAGTTTAACTTATATATGTATTGTGTCATGCAGCATATTTTTTTGTAACTCTGTGTAACATCATGTAACTCCCATGTAACATCAACTATCTTTAAGTAAGTAAATTTGATATGAAATGTTTTACCTTCCGTTTGTGGAAGGTAAAAGAACCTGATCAGAGGGTATTGGACTCTGGCAGTGGTTTACGTGAAGAACTACTTGACCACATCATTCAATATGATTTAAATGCAGACTTCTCATTTTGCTCTGTCTTATTAAAATCATGCTATGGATTTCACTAACATGTTTGAAAATAACTAAACTAAGATTTAAATTTAGGACAGCAAAAGACTTGTGGGGTAACAATCGTAGACTGTCTTTTCATTCTTACAATTTTTTCTTTGCTTTGTTCTAACTTAGTATGTGTCTTTTCTGAGTCATTAACCATTACTCATTAATTGTGATGAATATTATTCCTGTAGCTAATCATATAACAAGATTGTAGCACATTGGCTTGCACAAACATAGAAGAAAAAGACCTTCTCACATGTGTATTCACAGATTCAGTCTGCAACTTAAAAGATGTTAGAGAGAAAAGTTATAACAGGGCCGAAAAGATACCGACTTTTCTAGAGAGTCATTAGAAATGCATTAATCTGCAGAACTTCTGTCCTTCCCTTATCTCCCTCCCTCCCTCTCCCCGCCTCCCCTCTGATTTTATTCCTTTATACTTTTGCATTTGGCACATCTTACTTCTCAAAAGATTTTTTTCACCATACAGTGGTTGAAGGCCTCTTTTAATTTCCTTACTATATCTTACTCATTTTCCCCATTTATAGCTGTAATATCCTTTCTGAGAGTGGGATTTTTTTGAGTTGTACATTTGCTATTACTCTGTTTCCGGTCCTTGCCTTATGAATGCATCTTTTGACTTTCTTTTGTGGATACACTGTGGCATTACAAAAAGAATCCATTTAAAACTGTTGAAGGTTTGACTGCTAAGCCACGAAACCATGAGCTGTCAGAATTAAGGCTGAAACTCCAGCCTGACATTGGCCTCTTAGTATAAATCCAGCCCCACAAGTAATCCTCTTAACTAGTTCCTTTCTCCGTGATCATACTTGTAGTTCAAATAGAAAATTATTATAATCCTTTAAGCAGCAGAAATATGTTAAATTCAGTTCTTGCAAATTTGTAGTGAAATTATGCAGATAGACACAGGAAAGGAGAGGCAAGAAAAACCACCTGATCACGTACTGAAGTGCCACCTCAAGTTATTTCTCATAGGTTGACTGCAGTATGGAATATTTAGAGCAGGAGTCTGACAGTCTCCAAAATGAAATGGAAATAAATTGATTTCTTAAAGGCAGAAGTCCAACAATTTTTTGTAAGTTATGGTTAGTAACCTACTTTCCCCTGATTTATAAGCAGGGCTGATCAAACAATAACTTGTTTTGATTATTTTAAGACACTTGGAGGAGAATCTTCTTCAACGAATTTTGCTAATATGTTAGTTTTTTGCATAAAAAAAGAAACCTTTTGTAAAAAGTGTAAAATAAAATAATAATCTGTCATTTCATGCTATTTTCCATTTTAAAATAGTTTGCTTTTAATTTCTTTGCCTCTTTCTTCTATTATTACTTTAAAAGGGGGGAAACCAGAAAAGTATCTGAAAAAAAACCCAAATATTTTGAATTTTTTATATATTTTATTTTCATCTATTAATCCAGTGACACCCCCCCTCCGCAATTCCTTTTTTGCTAATTTCAAATCATTAAGTACTCTGCCAGTACCCTGAACACATCCCTTTTTTACTAGTGCATTACCGCATCTGTCTTTGGCTTCTAATCATCATCTTACCTCCATGCAACCGATGTAAGGCTGAATTAATTGAGAAGTGCTGTATTTCTACATTTTTATGTGTGTCACTTAATATTAGGTTTTGTGTTGGATTTTTTTTATATTGTTTTATTTTCTGACAAAAATTCCTATTTGTTTTTTGCTTTCTGCATATTGGGGTATAGAAACAATTCATATGGCTTCCCATTTCCTTTTTGCCAGAGTTTACTGTTCATGGCCTTGGCACAACATGCTATCTCCGCACATTAGGAAACAGCTATCTTTTCCAGAAGTAAATAAGCCATCCTTGCTTTGAAAGAGATGTAAGGTAATTTAATATTCAAATGACACCCCCTCCAAAAAAAAACCCAAACCAAAAAAACCACAAAATAACCCCAAAACACAGTCCCCTGAAACTGTTAAATGTATTAGTATAGTAAATAGAGCCTGAACCTCCTAAATTTCTATATCATAAATATCTTCATGTCTTCTCTACTAATTTTTGTATTCTCCCTCTTCCTGTTGTTGTGTGCTTTTAGTTTTGTTTTCCTTTTCTCCATTTCACCGATAAACACATATTTTTGAAAATTCTCGTGAGGGGCTATAACAAACTTTTGAAAACTATTTCTTTTCTTTACTATATTTGCTTTTTATTTGCTCATGTTTTGTAATCTGAATGAGTAAACAGATAAATAAGAGTGCATAAAAGCAGTCCCAGTATGGTACCTTCAAACTGATCTTGATTTTGAAACATACTTACATACTGTAAGTTTTTGATAAGCAAAACCACACATATCTATAAATTACAAAGAGATAAATTAGATAGAAGTCATAATGTTTTTATTCTATTTAATTGTGTATCAATTTTTCTTTAAAGTATCATTTCAAGATGTGACATAGAGCTTAGTATCCATGGAGAAAATCAGCTAAGCTATGCAGCTTCTCTAAAATAAGTCTCTGTTGTAGTATTATAACATGTTGCGTTTGAAAATAATCTTAAACTGATGCTATTTTTTTCAGACTGAGTATTTAATGCACTCAAATAACCCTGTAACCTTTTCCTTTGAACTTATTGAACAGATGTAATACTACATTGTCATACCAGACAGATTGAACTTGATTCACAACAGTATAGAACTGGGTTACGCTTGTAGCAGTTCACATTTTGATGATACAAACGTATACAACTTTAATGTTTCCTGTTATTAAAATTATATTATCTTTTTTTAAAGAATATGTTTCCTAATAACACTCTTCAGTGTTACTAGCAAAAGAAAAAGCAGAAAATTCTATTTCTCCCTAACAGATGCATAAATAATTTTAGAATTATAATTGACAATCAGTGGAACATTTAAAAATATAATGGGAAAAAGAGGAAGACAACTATGTACAAATGTGCTGCTAGCTAACCATCAGAGTAAAGTATTTTTAAATGGTAATAATTTGTCACAAAGTAGTCAGGCTTAACATCTTTTCAGCTAATTAACAGTAATCGTTCTTACAGAACAGGCCAGGATATTGTTCTCTAACACAAAGATTGTCTTTGTGACTGAAATAGTCAAACATAAATTTACAACCTGTTTTAAAATTCTTATTTATTTATTTCCTTGTAGCATGGAACAGATATTGCGTAAACACAGTCACAATAGCTACTTGGAAGCTTTTGCCACCATTTAGAATCCCCAGTGGAATGCCGAGAGTTAGGAACTTGATGTAAGCAGAGTAACTTTCTGCAGAAACGCTCAGTGATGTGCTAGGTTTTCCTACGTTTGCTAAAGAGGGCAGCAAATGAACCCTCTGTGAATGAACCCACTGAGATTCTGGTGTGGGGAGGAGAAAGCTGTGAACTTAAATTTTGAATACATAGGAAATTAATAGAAAGAAAAAATGTCTTTTAACTTAAAGAAAAGTCTTCCTCAGCTTAATACATTTTGTGCAGTATTTAGTACCACGTGTCTACTGGTCAGGTCTGCCATTTACAAATCTAGTATCACCTGTGTATGTCTACCGTCATTTTGGTGCCACTTAAATTCAGAGCACATAACAGGAAAAACAGAGAGAGAAAGATTTATGCTCTGTTTCAAAACTTTCTATCCCAGCCTTCAACTGAGTGAACTTCTCATGTGGTAGAGAGCATAATCTTTACAGTAGAAGTCACTTTCTCATGAATGTATGAAGGAGTGCTAATGATGCCTCATACATACAGGAGATCATTGTAAAAGATGGTTTTACAAAGGTAAGTTATAGGCTTTAGGAAAATGAGATTTGATCATTCAAGCATTTCAGGTAATGATTATGAGAACAGTTAATGAACTTGAAAAAGGTGTTAACTCTCCTGAGACAATCTTTTAGTGACTGGGAGGTAATGATACATGTTTGCAGAAGCAATTGCAATAAGACATAGCAAAAAGCATGTCAGTTAAACTAATTATCAGAAGTACTAATTTATGTTGCTGTATTAGAAATGCAAAAATCTATTACTTAAATTTAAAAAAGAAAAAAACCACAAACAAACATGTAGGTCTCAGGTTTTCTAGTCTAAAAAATTATATATCTAAGCCTTTCCCATCCAAACAAGCAATCATTGTGGGAGTTTAGCAATTTTTGTTAACACAAATTTCAAAGTACTGTGATTTCAGGAACAATGCTGAATTCTCAGTCCATGAAGACTTTTATGACTGTCCAAAAATTTCAAAAATTTTAACAGGAATTCAAAATATCTGTTTATTAGAATCCTCTTAGGCGTCAAATCCTCACTTTTAAAAATAATGTACTCCAGAAGCATAATCTATGTAACGTCTGTTGCACAAGCAACTGCATAACAGCCCAGGTAAACCATAAAATACAATAACCAACATTTTAGTCAGTTTACAATATTATCTGTGTCATGCAAGAAATAGCTTAAGTACAGTAGACATCACAAGATGAAAAATTCAAATAAACTGAACCTGATGTTCTTTGTATTTTCAGAGAATAAAAAAAACTATGAAGTGTTAAAAACACTGCCCTTGTTAAGAGCCAGCTCCCTGATCCACAATTATTTCAGTTTTATATTTGTTATGGAGACTTTCATCTCAATTATCCTTTATCTACAAATTTTGTATGATATACTTGAAAAGGATAAACCTATTGCACTTGTATAGAAAGAGTTTAAAATTATTTCATTTGTTATTAAAGGATAGTTAGCCACAAATATAGTAACCTAGCACGAGGGAATTCAGTGTCCCAAAACAGAAATCAAACGATTCACATATTATTTGGAAATGTAATTTCCGAAATTCTTTTGGAAAGTGTTTTTGTCTAAAATAATTTTTGCTTTTTAATAATGCAAAGAGAAGTGTGTATGTACTAGTTAGAAGAGAACAATGCTTCATGAACAGGGAAGAACACCTTCATTCTGAAATCTCCTGAGAGTACTTGAACACATTCTCACATCCTTTCTATTACTTACAGTTAATTCAGCTCTAAAATAACTCATTTCATTTGTAGTCTGCAACTACAGAGTTAAACTGAATAAAGAGGGTCCTCAACAAACATTTTATTATTCTTCAGTCACAGGCTTCCTGACCTCTATAACTATGCAGCTTATGAAAATCTAATGTTGAAAATAGGAGTGTAAGATCTGACAACTATAAAGCAAACTGTTCTGCAGCTTTCCTGCATGCCGACCCCCACCCTCAAACCCAAACCCTGAAAAACAGAAATCTTCACTGGAGTAAGTCCATTAAAAAGCATGCATGTAATTTGTTGCATTTAATCCATACAGTTATAAATTTTAATTTCAGCAAGCTATACTGAGTTTGGAAAATGAGAGCTAGTATCCAGTTCTGCTGCAGATAATCTTAGAGCCACATAGTCTCATTGTTTTAAAATAATTTTTGTTTAACATGCAAAGAAGACAGAGGCTTGCAAGGAGAAAAATTAAAAAAAAAAAAGCCACTAATTAAAAGTGTATGAAAAGTAAAAAAAATAATCTTGATTTCATCATGACAGTGCAAATTTGAAACAAGAATGTATTCTCAGTAATTACACGAATTACTTTGTCACCAATTATTTAAGATATTAATAATCAAATTAAGAGTATGGAAAAAAAATGTGTGTTATCAAACAACTAATAGATGGCAACGCTACAAAGTCTTTTCCATTTATAGCAGAAATGTCATGCTTCAATTGTATATCAGCATCGTTCCTGTGAAACAAAGTGCAGCTCTCCACAGAGAAGCCTCTTCTACCTCACACCCTGTAGACGCCTACATTCCTGTGTGTGCCTAGGATGTCTTCTCTGAAGTTGTGCCCAGCCATGAAAGAAAATACCTCTGTTAGAAGAATGATTGCAAAGCGACTATCTACCATCACTTCCTACACGGCTGCTTCAGAGACTTTAATTGGCAAACCTCTGAAAAAGCAAACCCAAAAGCTGAGGATGTGCTTGAGAGTTTACTTGACACAGTAACAGCGAGATAAGCAGCAAGGAACACCCTGGAGGTGTTCAAAAGACGGGTTGATGTGGTGCTGGGAGATATGGTTTAGTGATGGTGTTGCTTTTTGTTTGTTGTGGGTGTTTATTTTTTGTCAGAATTAGGTTGGCAACTGGACAAGATGATCTTTAAGGTCCCTTCCAACCTAGAAGAAGATTCTGTGATTCTGTGAAGCTGTGTGCATTTCTTGAAGAGATTGTCTGCCAAAGGAGAGTTCTTTAGGTCCATGTATGGAAAGGAAAATGGCTCAGTTAGTCCAAGCACCACGGCATCTAATAATCCTATCCAAGGTTGCTTAAGACACGGAGAAGCTCAAAGGCGCTTGAGAGATGTGGTAACTTTATTCCATGTTACCTAGAATCCAGAGGCATTTTTTCCCGCTTTTCTGGTTAAATACCCCTTTCTTTTCCTATTATGCTGGACTGCCTGGTCAGCATTGGACGTCTTTCATTAAATTATATCTTGCCCAGAATATGTTTCTATTCTGTCCCTGTTTTCAAATTTCTCACTTTTACAGTGTGCCAGGTTTCCTAATGTAATCATAGTTTGCTCCAAAATGAGAAGCTGCAGCATCCTCAAAATGCCGAATATTCCGTTCGTACGTGTGTTCTGTTGGATACCAGTAGCATTTCCTATAGTCGTACTCTCAGCGTGCAAGGCATCTTTGCACTTCCAAGATGGTCCCTGTCATGAAGGCGTTTACATTCTAAAGACAGAGAAGGAGAAATGAAGGGGGAAATTACCAAAAAAAAAAAAGAAAGGGATTAAAAGAAATATAAATTTCCTAGAGTGAATGTCTGCAAGCTTACTGAATCAAAGAAAACGGGTCCTTGGAGGGCCTGAAATATGATGAGAGTAGGGGCTGTGCACACAAGCCGTGTGGATCGGATGCAACGCATAAGGAACCATGTGAGTGAAGGGAAGGGGGCGATTCGGTGAGGAGCTGACACACGGGCAGTCAAGGGTGGAACTCTTAGAACCGAAGACAGGAACTCTTTACACGCGGCTGAACAAGAATAAACTTCGCTGTGAAACAAAAGTAAATAAACTGACAGGATCTGAAAGATTTTGTAAGTGTCTTTTGATAAACAATACTGCTATGAAAAATTATATAATTAAATAAATATTGGGAAAAATTATAAGGAATGTAAGTATCTTTTTCTTTTTCACAGATTTTGCCTACTTCAACTGGAATGGAATAGGAAATAGAGTTATTTCATTAATATTAGTATTATCTATCTGATTTGCTAACACTTTTCTATATTAATTTTATTTTCCTTGTAAGTTTGATACAGAAAACCACACAATTGAAAAGAAAGCATGATGTTCCATAAGCATTTGGCACAATTTAAACATATATTATGTGTTTGAAAATAAACCTACAATCAGAGACTCTGCTTTGAATAGTGAGATTAAAATTTTAATTAGTTATTTTTATAAGCTTGAAACAGATTTGATTTAGTGTTTGGATCCAAGTACGAAGGTTTGAAAAGTAATTTTCACGTCCTCATATTATCTTATAAATTATTTGACAGGTAAGCCTCATATATAAAGACCTGGCACATGATATCATTTCGGGATTCTCTTTTTTAATATATAATCTTAATTTTAAAAGGCATTTTCTCATAGAGCTATTTAACTGGTCTTCCTGTCCGTGTTGACATACAACTGCAGCACCATCAGAATATCCTATGTATTAAATATTTTATAATCTTGTTATCTTAATTTGCTTGTTCTGAAATCTAGCCAAAGGTAAGAATAAGAAGTCATTATCAGGTAATGGTACATAACAAATTTTAGGTCGTTCATGGATCCCATTCCAAGAGCACCTGCTGAAGCCTCCTGAGGTAGCATTTGCTGCTTCATATTTTTACAATACCTCATTGGAGGGTGCACAGTTTAAAGGTATATAGTAATGAATCCATTTATAACAAAAGCTGTCTTATTTTCCTGTTCTAGTCTATTAAGCTCCATATTTCTGTCTTCAGAAATAAATTAAGCATCTGATTTGCAGAGGGCTAGTTATCTCCTATTAGCTGCCTCTCAGTCACTTAAAATATACTTGTGTCTTACACTGATATGCCTGCATCAAGTCATACTCAGCTCCTTGTTTTATGTGATTTGATCTACACATAAACACCCAGTAACAACATTACTTTTTCCAACATGGCTGAAATAAACTCTGATGAAGAACCAGCAAATCAGGATAAAATTTGTGATTTTTTTTTCATGCAAGATACTGGGTTAGACTGCTGGCAATGTCCTACAAAAAACATCACGGTAAATGCTAATTGGTTTAAATGGCAGGGACAGAGGAAGGGGGCTGTAGAAGAGGCCTCTGTAGAAGGATGTCAAGGCTGCCCCCATGCTGGACACAGTCTGTTCCAGTCACCTCCACAGGTGACCTACCACAGGACACAGCTGAGCCCATCTGTCAAGCTGGTGGCTTGGTACTTTGCCATCAGATCTTGTTAAACCACCGTCGCATTTACCACTGAAGTTCGTTAACTCCCTGTTCCGTATCAATAAAATATAGGGTTGCTGCTCCCTGGCAAGTCAAGTACATCACTGCTGTGTCAGCCATCCTCACCAAAGGGACTACATATAGCCTGTGGCAATGCAGGGGGAGTGGACACCAGGAGGGGGGAGAGGTGTCTGCAGTGAGGTGTAGTCTAGGAAAGGGAAAGGAAATGTATTTTCCTAAGCATTTACATGTTCACCTTCTTTGTTTCCCTATATTTCAATCAGTAATTAAATGTTTAGGTTTATGATAATTGTCAATATATTAAGTTAAATGACCCACGTAAAGTCTGTTTTGCCTGTGACAACCACCGATGAGTGATTTCTCTGTCTTTATTTCAACTGATGAGTTTCCTCATTCCTTTTCCTTCTGTTTCTCCCCCTCTCCCATCGAGGTTTTCCCCCTCATTAGCTGTGTGGGTGCTTGGCTGCTAGCCAGGGCCAGCACACCACAAATGTCAAAGAAAACCAAATATTTTCACTACTGTCTCCTGTGTTTGTTTACCTGAGATATAAATACGTATTTTAGGGTAGAACTTTTTTTTTTCTTTTGAAAGTGGAATTAGTAGAGTACTCACTGAAATAAGATACTAACAATCTTTGCAGAAATAAAGTCTTTTTATACATGTGGCAAATGCAGGAAAAAAAAAAAGAGAGAGAGAATATCCTTACTGAATTCTCTGCAATCCTACTGACCCCGAAAATAAAGCTTCAGCCTCAAATTCTGAACCTCTTTTGAGTAGGGACTGACAGTGAAAGTAGGTTGCATGGCTATCTTTGTTTACAAAAAGACTCCTCAGGCTAAAATTGTGTAGTAGGTTACACAATTAAACTGCACTGTGACTTCGGAAGAAGAGGTGTGTGAGGGAGATCAGAGATCTGTTTTATTGTTTTATATAGGACAGAATTTCTAATTTTGTCATTTCCATATCTGCTGTGGAACATACAATCAGTTAATTGGTCTTATTTACACTGTGTTTATCTGTAACTTTTCCCAAGCAGCAAGTGGTAGGACAAGAGGAAATGGCCTCAAGTTGCACGGGGGTGTGTGTGTAGATTTGATATTAGGAATAATTTCTTCACTGAAAAGTCTATCAAGCATTGGAACAGGCTGCTCAGAGAAGTGGTTGAGTTGCCATCCCTGGAAGTATTTAAAAGACGTGTAGATCTGGTGCTTAGGGACACGGTTTAGTGCTGGACTTGGTAGTGTTAAGATTATGGCTGGACTTGATCTTAAAGGTCTTTTCCTCCAACCTAAATGATTCTATGACTTCATGTTTTATTTTAACATTGAAAATTATTGTTTTCAGAATCATTAATTGTTAATTTATATCTATCACACAGAAATGGGAAATGATATTTAATTTTTTAACAATAAACATAAATAAAAAAGTTCTATCATTTTAATGTTAGGATAATTTTCCTTGCTACTGCTTTGCAGGTAAGGATATCGGTTTTGCTCTGTAGCTTTTTTTTTTAATTTTAGAGTGTGTTCATCTGTTATGTTGGTTTTTTTGTAGATAGATGAAAATGAAAAATAAAAGCCCTTATATAACAATTCCTAAAGCCAGCAGTGAAAATTACTGTCATACTTTTTCCACACAGATAGCTAAACCAGATGAAATACTTGAAATTTAGTGTGTTACTAGTGCTCATTTTGACAAAGACTATGATTGAAAAAGGACTTGATTAAATAATAATGACACAAGGGACCAGAACTTGGTGTAAACTCATTAGGCACTGGCTGAGATTCACTTTAGCACCTCCTAAGGAAACTCATCTGCTTCTGCACCTCAAAATAACAATTTTCTCTGCTCAGTCTGGCAGGTAGAACAGCTGCTCAAGGACAGCAGTTTCCCTAGGAGAAATTGGATTAAGGAAAGACATATGACCCTGTATAATCAAAACATTCACTGAAGTGTGATCTTCAGTCTGCAAAAAATAAACACAAAATTGTTATGTAACTTTCTACTGTACATTATTTCCTTAATGATAATATTTAAAGTAAAATATAACCACTTTCCCTTGTCTGGATCCAGCATTCCACCATAAAATTAATATACGTCTGTTTAAACCAAAGACTTATGTTCATTCAAGCATTAGGAGAAACAAATCAAACTTACTATTATATGGATTTCTGTGGAAAGCCCAGCCTACAACATTTGATCGCTGGTGTAGAAATGACTATGCCATTCATTGTGCTTTGTTATGACCACTAATCTTCCTGCAAACAGTGGCAACTCAAAATTAAGACCACACTAATGAGAGCTTAAATATGCGTATTTTTAGTTAGAAAAAAAATGTACTCCATGGCCTGAATGTCATGCACAATAGAAGTGAACTGTATTTAACTACACCTATTTTGAGGCATGCAATATGTCTGAAGCTTAATTTTATCTGATTAACTTCATGAAACACACTTGTTGGTTTGAACTTTTTCCTTGAAAACGCTCCAGCTGCTTTCCACATTCTGAACCTGGCTTTCAGAACTACAGATCTATTCTATGTTAGTTCATAAAAGTGATCCAGCAAGAAAGTGCCAGTAAGTTACCCAAGTTTAGTGCTTGTTGACCGTGATCCTTCTGTGTTGGGGTTTGATGGGGTTTAGGAGACAACACCATAGCACATTTACGGATGTATTTACTCCATACTGACTGGAGGCAGTGGATGGGAAAGTCCACTAAATTTGCAGATCATTCGTCTTTTTCCACAGCGTACATAAAAGAGTTGATGAACTGGATTATAATCATTACTCTAAGGTATCTACTATCAGTCTTTGTATTGACAAAATAAAATTTGCTCATAGTCGATAACTGGGCTATAGCCATCGTACTTTTCGCATTAGCTTTCAACTATTAGCCAACTCTTGCTAAAGTTATCACGGAAATGAGACCTTTGGTTTATGTCATCTTAAATATATCTTGTCAGCAAGGTGTTCTGGCTTTTGTGTGGGTAGAGGACTGGATTTGATGACGAATATTTGAGTGATTTAAATCTTGGGATAAGCAAAGACGAACAAAGATGGTACAAATGATAAGTCAATTGAGATAAACTAAGAAAAACACTGGTGGATCATCAATAGTAACTTCATTTTTACCACACCACATTTGCTATATCATTATTCTCTTAAGAGTATAGCAATGAACTGCAAGAACAAAGATCTGTACAGCTTGTTTCATGTCTCTTGCACAGGCAAATTGTAAATGCTTACAAAAGAGACAAGAAATAGAGCTCATTTTGTTATCCCAGCTTTCAGAGAAATGCAGCCAAGGAACAGCCTGAGCTATTCCTGAGTTGAGGTGATAAACTTTGTATTTCACAGCTTTTGATGAATTCTTGATTCATGAAGATATTTTTTATCCTCTTCAAGTCCTTCCTAAGAAGATAGGAAGATTTGGATATACATTAATTAATATATTTTTTCTAATACTCCTCTGTTATTCTTTTGCAGATTCAAATATGACTGTTTCTATACTAAAAATGTCAGTGAAAACATCAGAAATAAGTGTATCAATGTGTAAATCAAATGGTGGGTTTTGGAGTTCTGAACAGTTTCATGTCAATATAAAGAGCTGTGAAAATAAAACGACTATTCTGTCTTTACCAAGGCAGAAAGGCACAAACACACTCAGAAAGAACCTTTTAGATCCCCAGGTCCAGTTAAGAAATTGATAAGCCTGAACTAATGTCAGAGCACTTCCTGAAGAAATGACAAGTCATAAATATTTCATTTTCTTCTATACCAAAGCCTGTAGGCTTTATACACTGATTTTAAAATACTTAATTCTAAATAACTAAATATGTAAGTTTCTGTACTGCATTAGAAATAAGTTCTAAGTTTAAATCTAAAAACGGGATGCACAACAGACAAAATGCGAATGTGAGAAGAATGTTAACTTACTGATATTAATACAAAATATGGATAAAAGGTGTGTATCACAAACTCTACCATCTACTATACTTAAGCATCTGCTAATGTGCCCACGTTCACATGAGGGCTCATGAACAAAAGCAAGACCAGCTTATGTTTCAACAAGAGCAGCTGCATTTTCCAGTATTTTATCTCTAACAATAGCCAGTAATAGACACTCAGGAAAAGAGGGTAAGAACTGGAGCAAGTGTGAGTAAATTGGTCATGCTATTCAGTACTGATTGCTGATTAAAGTAGTGGTCGCTGGCTGACTTGTCTTAAGATTGACCTCACTTTTTTTCTACTTCCAGAAATATGCTATGGCAAAGTATCCCACAATTGTTAAGCAATACTTTCTTTTGTTTGTTTTAACGCTGTCAGTTATGAATTTTAGAATGTAGTGGCTAACAGTTCTCCATTCTTTTATGATATTAAACACCGCATTTGTCCCCTTTTTAAGATTATACACTTGGATCATATCATGCCTTTCGTAAAGATAACCTCTTGCTCAAGAAATCTAAGTCAGGAAACTGAAGGCATAACTTTAGTTTCCACCTTAACTATCCAGGATGAAAATCCCATCTCTTTCATTACAAAGGAGAATGCCCTGACAACTAGGCAGCAGAGTAATCTTGGTGTAATACAGTCCATACACCAACCAAACAGCTGAGTTCCTCTTCTTTAATTAAGTTGACAAATACAGTTAGACTGTCTTAATTCAAAATCAAATGTGTAACTTCTGCTGCATTTTAGACTTGACTGACTTCAAATCAAAATTAACTGGGAGCCGTTGACAGTGGCGTTACTATTTATTTGATCAATGTCATATGCCATTACTGGGTATAGTCTTCAGCTAAAGAAAGTGTGATTGAAGGCAGGAAAGAAGGCTGTCCAGGTGTCTGGCCCTCGCCTTCCCATTCTGTGTGAAAACCTTCCAGAGAGTAGATTAGATTGAGCTCACAGGAATGTGCTCAGTTTTCAAAAACCTTCTATAAACTGGAAAATGGGGTTAAGGAGTGAGCCTGCAGTAGAAAATACAAGGATACATTTACAACTGGAAACAAATTCAAAGGTAAGTCTCAGAAATGGTGAAAATGCAGCTTTCATGGGCATTCATGACCACACATTATTTTAACATGCAGCACCTCTAAACCACAAAAAGTTACTTTATGGAAAGCAAGACTAGAGGAAAGTTGGAAGACCATTTTGGGTAAAAGGAAATTTATTTTCAGACTTGTATTTAATCCATTTCACCCATAGATCTGAGTATTTCACTATTTGAAGTGTTGCCTTTTTCCCATGTATAGATCTTAGAAATCAGAAGCTTGTTGCTATATATTTAGAGGTTTTAAGGGCCATCATGACACTCAGAATCCAACTGCAGTTAGTCACTATCTCAGCTGAACATTGCTAATGGCTAAGGTTCAAGGCGTGACCCAGCCTGTTGGGCTGAATGAAAATGAAAATTTTGGAGCAGATTTATTTAGGATTGTATAGGAATGCTAATCCTCTTCCAAAATCTCACATTTACTCAAGGCATGCTTGAGGGACAGCTCCCATCCATGACTTGAGTGGGTTTCATCTGGTCATCAAAGAGGGTGAAAAGAAAAATGATACTAATTTCCACTCAAAAAATTAGGGCAAGAGATTCACCAAGCTAGATCACAGTTCAAGCCAAGATATAAATGTAAACATACCACTCAGAAGGGGTGATTTTTTTTTTCTGGAAGAAAATAAAATCAGATATAGATGTATGTGTACCATAGAAATGTCAAAGACATGTCAGATATTTAACAGGCATAGGAAAAAAAGTACCCGGTGTTCCTAACCCAAAAATATCTCTAAGGGGATTACTTAGGTTTCTAAACTACACGTTTATATCATAATAAGTTAGCATTTTTAACTTCAAAAGTGAATTCTGTGGTCTGCACAGGATTACAAATGCATTAACAAGCCATGTCAAAATGCCTACAAAACGATTTTAAAGATTATTGTCTAGGACGTTTTTATGGAGGATGTTAGGAACAATACAAAATAAATCCGAGATTTACTACTAGCAAGAGTAGAACAAATGCATTCTCAAATCTTATCGTTCTGATCTTCAAATCTTCAAAATACTGTTTCTTCCCTGTTGCTTTGTCATTGGGATTCATATTATTCACTTAAAGTTTGCATGAAAGCCACATTCTAGCTAGTGGTTCCGTGTTCAATTATGTCTCTCCAAGAAAAATATCTGTATGTACTGAAACAAAACAGAGGTCTCTATGGAAAAGACCATGTAAAATCCATTCTCAGAAGTAATTTTGCTAGCCCTGCTAACTTACATCACATTGTTAGATGTCATACCAAAAGTATACTTGCTGTATGTTTATGAAAAAAATAGGCTAAATTTTCTGATAAAGGACAACAGAGTGAGGGTTGGGAATGGGACTTTGGGATGTAAAAATTAAAACCAATATTTATGATTATTCTAACTTTTAATATATTTTAAAATAATAATACTTTTACTATCATAAAAGATAGAAATAAAGTATAAAAAATACTTAAACAGATATTCAAACTGAAAATGTAAAATTAAGATCTAGAAAAATTGATTAAAGGAGTCAGAAATAGCAGGAAAGCATAGAAAAAAATGTCAAAATCTCCTTTTTTTTCTTTTTCTTTTTTTTTAAAAAAAGTAATTCAACCTACAGTGCCTGAAGAACTGTCACTCACAGATTGTTCCAGTTAACACACTGTCACATTGAACGCTATATGAAGCTCAGTGAAATTGGTACTGCTCAATAATTCAGAAGTTGTTTTTTTAAACCTCTTTCAATTATATAATATTCTCAGAGTCAATAATATAAAAGCAGCAGCTTTCCTCCTATGGAGGAGAACTTTTATCCTGTCCTAAATTAAGTAACAAGTAACAAGCTCTTGCATTTTAAAATCCTTAAAAGGCAAGTAGCTGAATTACCTTATCATGCAGGGAGATTAGTGTGGATCAGGTCATAGAAGTGATGAATGGAATCTTGTGTAATATTTGTGTGAACATTTTCATTGATAATCTATCTCAAATGCAAAAATATTACCTAGCATAGCCTACTGTATGTTTAGGAGATATTTTGTAGTGAAACCTGAAAAATCCTTTGTGTTTGCACTCACTTTTTTTAACAAAACATATTTCATCAAGAATTACATTTAACTAATTCTATTTCTGTGAGATTAAGAAAGAAAGTACTCTATGAGGCATGATATTTCTTAGAATCATAGAATGGTTTGGGTTGGAAGGGACCTTAGAGATCATCTAGTTCCAATCTCCCTGCCGTGGGCAAGGACACCTCCCACTAGAGGAGGAATTAATGTTAAAAAAAAGGCCCAGTTCAAGGAATAACCATGCGCATACATATCAGATGTCATTTGGGGAGCTAATTCACGTACACAATCTATAACATTCTCAACAACGAAGTGCTCACCCTGCTTCTGAATGTAGTGCTCATTTCTCTGATATTTCTTTTCTGAGAAAAGTTGTGATGCACTGGTTATTTTTACTTAAGCTGTAGAGGTGTGATATGAAGTATTTTATGCAGAGCCACACAGGGAATTGATCTGAAGTTGGTGAATGAGGGCTGCAGTTGTAAGGTGTTTTACTGCAGGTTGAGAATAATTGCATTCAAAGGGAAACCACCAGGCTGAAAAACAAATTCTTATCCTGGTAATCTCACTAATAAGAACAAAAAGGTAATAAAGTGTTAATAACGTTTGCCTAACCCAAAGATATGGAAAGTATCACTGATAGTCAAACAGGAAGAACTGAAGTCTGTGGGAGCAGAAATGAAAATTAACTATATTAGTATAAAGTGCATGATTGCTAATAATAGAAGTATGCATGCATGGAGATGCTGAGTTGAAAAAGGCAAAGGAGGACAAAATCCTGTCTGTATTAATTCATCAACTAGCAGTGTAATGGAGACATGAAAAAGTCATTGAGTTCTGTGGGGCTAATAAGGCCATGTGTTTGCAAGAGGTAAGGAGTTGGGCTGATGCGCAAAACACGGGAGAGACTTCTTCTGCAATGTTGGGAAGAATTGCCATGACCTAATTTTAGGTTTCTAACTGAAACATCCTAATTATAAGAAAAGTCAATTAATAGAAACAAATAAGCTACAGAGTATGTGAACAATATTCTGAATTGTAATTCTGAATGACCTGCTTTACAGTTTTATCATATGAGGAAAATCTATTAGATTCCTCAGACAAGTAATGTGGGCTGTTCTTTGTTGTACACAGTATTGGTCATTGTTTTTAATAGTTTTATTCAGACGCAGAAAAAGAAGTGATCATGAGATTAGCCTAATTTAGACAAAAATACTAAACCATATTGATTGACTTATCCTAGTGACATGAAGGCTATATAGAGTTATAATTTCTCATAAACACATCACAGAGCTAAAGTGTGATTTTGGGACAAGAACAAATTAATATAAATGCACCAGAAATAAATTTAGGAGAAAATCCAGATATTTCTAACCTTCAAACTGCCAATGTTTTGGAGTAGTAAGTCAGTAGAATAAGTGGGGCAAAAATGTCTTGCTAATTTCATTAGAAAGGTGAATCAATTTACAATATGGTTGCTTACATTATCAGGGGACTTGGTTCAGTGAAATGTAGAGACATTCAAGTCCTTCCAGAATAAGGCAGATTTAACCTGTAAGACTCAAAAGGGTTTTCACATTTATTTTATTAAAAACTGAGGACTCAGGGGAATAATCTTCTGTAAGTTCATGAAAGTATTTTAGTTAATGTGCTTCTTATAATTTCCCATTTCCAGAATTTCAAGATAAATAAATTTGCACAAAGCAGATTTTTTTTTTTCCTAGTGACATAAACTTCCATGATAACCTTTGTCATTCCAAGGAGGTGAAATAGAAGTACTTCCTTTCAGTACTAATAAATAGTTTGGATGTGTAAAAATAGTGTTAGAAATTTGGATCACTTTAGCCTCTTACTTCAAACAGCAATCACGAGAATCTTCATGTCAAAATATAGTTACTAAATACTTTTAATTTATCTTTACAGCTACTGGGAATCAATCACTGCTACCTGCTGACAGAAATAACCTCATTTTTTCAGACAAATCACAGACATATATAGACTTGACGTGCCATGTCAATGTTCTTATAACATCATAAATCGCTCATTTTCTCCTTCTGACAATAGCTTCTATCCTTTTAAGGTGTTATGACAAATACAGCTTGTATCGTTTTGGTTTTGGAAAGTCTGAACATAGCCCTGCAGCAAAGGCCACAAACCTCATCTATTCAGAAGAAAGCACTGAAGGTATACTTTTAAAGAAAAAGATTTATTTTACATAGATTACTCTAGGAAATGTGCGCTTAGAAGAGTCTAGAAGAAATTCAAGTGAAATGGAAGATACAGATTTTATGTTATAGTTTTGTAATTATGCATAATTTTAAAAATATAAAATAAAAATGTAAATTAGCATTGTTCCCCCATATGATCAACATTCATCAAAGTCATGTGTTACTATTAACACATTAGGCATTAGGTATACTCTACCTGTATCAGTATTATTGCACATTTTTGCAGCTATGATAGCTGAAGGACGCAATGTAAGAAAAAATTAGAGGAAAGGAGAACATAGTTTTAGATGTCATCTTACATGCCTAATCATTCTCTGTAAGCTAGGTATTAATCTTTACATAGCTGAAAACAATGCGTCTTGGAGAACTATGAAAAAAAAGGAAAGCAAGAATAGTTTTCAGCCTCTGAAACATCAGCCAGAGTGGGTATACAGCTCAGTCCTACTGCAACAAAGCTGGATCAGCCTCAGGAGTTCCTGTTAATTGTCTGTTTGCCACGACTAGGTACTCAGACAGTCTAACAACCCCCTGCCAAAACAAGCTTCAGTTCTGATTACACATTGCCCCAGCACAGGAGCTGTGCTTGAACTGCTTGAGAACTGTCTGCAGCTCAGTAGTCCAATGTTATTTGACCATTCAGCTTTATTTAGGTTAAAAGCTCCTAAACTTGTGTGTGTGTGTGTGTTCAGGTGTTTGTTGGGAGTGCTAAACTTGAGCAGCTATACGGGCGAACCTGTGTACCACTGAACTAGAAAATAAAGCAGGGGTTTGAATGACTCTCTATTTCATCTGTTCCAGTAAATGTTTAAATGTTTACATGCAAATAAGCCCACCAGGCTTTATCCCCCAGGTAATCCAAAATGGGTGTATAATGTACTCTTGGAAAGGAAGGTGATTTAACAATCTCTGATTAAAAAATAAAATAAAAATGAGATGCCCTACTTTCTGGGTGAGTACTTAGACGTATGCAACTGAATACCAGAGAAACCAAAAATAGACTTCTGAATCTAGTCTCAATTTTCCTTTGCTTTTCTTTGTAAGATATAATTTTCTTACCAGATTGAATGGGATGTATCCTTTAAAACAAAAGATGTTTTTAATGTTTTCATTTCTATTAAAAACAAAAAAAATGCTGTTTCTGTTTAATTTGTTTTGATTTGAAAGGATCAATTGCATTTACAGCTTTGTCTTTTACTTGGCTTTCATTCCTTCTTTGTTTGTAGTTTCTTCAGACGAGTATGAAATTGAATGTGCCTAAGATTATGTAAGAAGCACACAGGTCAATTTTTTTTGTCATGAGTTTTTTATGTACCCTAATGGAAGCAGCAATCATATTGATTATTACGACTAAATGTACTGCTTTGCCCCACCGTTATTTCTTAAAAGGTGTGAATTTAGTCTTAAAATCTGTATCCTGCATTTTTAAGTATACTATTTGGGTCTGTCTTATTACCATTTGTCAAAGTCTTGACTTTCAAGTAATATGTGCAATTTTTCAAAAGATAAGGTCCAGTTAAGGAAGAACAAGTACTCTTCATTAGATTGATTACACTGTTACTTGGCATATTCATGCATCAGTAACATGCTGCTAATGATCCTATGATAAAGATTACCAATCTGTACACAGCCTACAGAGTGTTGTAATCTATTTTTCCAATGTTTATATTGGACAAAATTTTGTATTTAACAGTATTTTGGACTATCACTCTCACTCATCAATTCACCTGGCTTTTCATTCACTACATTTCCTGAGATCAAGTTTAAAACTTATGTGGATCTCTCTTACCGACTGAATCTATGTTAATTTGCATCCTTGAGTCACCGTGATTTCAACTGAATGTGGCACGTTGAGTTCAGTAAGAAAGAGTTTAGGAAAATACATGTGAACAAGGAGATTGCTGTTTAGTCTCTTGCTCTGCTCTAAATGTCCAGAGAATCTCTTGTGTGTTCTACTGCAGAATAACCTCCAGCTTTTAATGGGAGCTGTGTTGACAAATCCATTATAGGTGGTAAATCACCTGCATGCTATGATAAGGCAGAGGTTATTCAAAGAACAATGGTGGAAACCATCATGTCATAAATACATGAAAAAACTTCAGGCTACTGTTTCTTATTTAATAGCTCCCATTTAAATTTTCTTTTCTCTGACAACTTAAATTTCCTTACATTCTCTTTTTCAGATGTCTACTTTTTCACAAATGTTTGAATTTAATTACCAATTTTTTTATTTTCTTGTAATCAAATTTTACATTAATTGTATCCACTACACCTTTATAAACTTTATATTTTCCCTCCACAGTTTATAATGATATTACTTAATTTCAGCCCATTTTCTCATTTCACCTTTCTTTTGTTTTTGTTGTTGGGTTTGTGTTGTTGTTCTTTTTTTTTTTTTTCTCTGCTAAAGCCTGCCAAATGTATGACAATTTCTTCCTTCATATCAGAAGACAGTGAAGCACCACTCACTTGATAATATCTGGAATGGTTGAAATGTTCTTTGTCTTTTCAGTGATTATTGAAATTAGTAATGAAACTGCTGATGATCATCTGAGTATACCAGTCTTTTGTCACTGTGAGAAGAAAAAAGGCAGTATCTTATGCACCCTAGCAATCTCAAGGATAAAATGTTGAAGATGTAAAATGATTCATTTGTAGTGAACCTGAAGGGACTTTGATTCATTTTTACTGGATGTTCCAGTCTGTAATGGATTCGTTTGTTTGCGTTTCGGAGTATTAATTTCTACCATTTCCCTAAGCATGCTGAGAGAGATGTAATGTGAAAAGGGAAAAGCACCACAATTGCTGAAAACAAATGCAAAATATTGCCTATAAACCATTGCCACTTCTCCAAGGAATTATCAAGACAGAAACCATAGCTGGAGCTTGAAGTAAATGCTGCAATAAAAATGACAAGTGGCCAGAGGTGTGGTCAAAAATACAGTGGAAAAAAATAAAGAACAAAAGCCTTTTTGCCTTTTTTTTTTCATCCAATGAATTCTGTTTAATTGAATGTTAGTATTAGGGAACGACTTTTGACCCTAACAGTATAAATAACTCTAAAAATATGAAATGTTTGGTAACAATGTATCTCTAACTCTCAGTGCATTTGTTATGCCATCTAACATCACTTTTCAGGAAAAGAAAATGTCTTAAAAGGCAAAAGTCAAAGTTTCTTCAAAAAGTTACGGCAGCTTCTACTCTGTACATGGTCAAGAACACATTGACTTATTCATGCATCACTCAAAGAACTTAAGAGAGAGGCTTTGAAAGCAATATTCCAAACAATGTCAGACAAAAATCTGAAGGAGGCATGTAGCATTTTCATTAGTTCAGGTGAACACGAAAATTTTCATCTGGCTTTCCCCTACATTCGTCCACAACAGTGATTGATATCTAGAGGTAAAATTTTCTCTTGGCATTCTCTGTAGGATGCTTGATGGCCCTCACTCTTTCTTAATATATGCAGTTAATCTTGGCTTTCTAAATGTGTTTACTAATTGAATGCATGTTAAATGTGCATAAATAATTCACATCAAAATTATATGATCGATTTTGCTGAATGGAATTAAGGCAAGAGAACACTGAAAGAAGAAAACATGCATATTTGATTCTTCTTCATCTTCAAAATAATTTTCAATTTTTTCCTTTGGTAACAGTAAAACATAAATTGTGATGTGGATGTAACAGTAAACTGCACAAAGTAGAGTCAGAAGACTATAATTTTGTAGAAATTTGATGTTAATTGGCTTAACAATCCTGCCAAAGCAATTAAAGCATCAGTGGGTGGCTTGAGTATGATGCAGATCATTGATGCCCCATCAAACTTAATACAATTACAGCCATATTTTGCCTGGGTGGATCCTGAATGAACCACTTACACAGGACAGAGATTTCAGAAAGCCTTCATTCAAAAGATTTCAGTGAGAAGTCAGTCACAAAAGTGTTAAATGTTGTACAGTTTTTAGCTTCTAGCATTGGACATAGGATGAAAGCTTTCACTTTAAAATATGATCTTAAAAAAGGAAATGAGAAAGAAAGAAAAAGTGCTGCTTTTTTACGACCAAAAATTAAAAAAAAAACAACAACACAACCCAAACAAACAAAATAGATTATTTTTGCTGGTTTTTAAATATTAGTGCTTCTAGATAACTAATAAAGCAAAACCAAGATTTTGTCATCTATGTTTTTGAAGAATAGTTTAGGTTTCATTCACGTAACTTCAACTATCTTTGAGTGAAGACACACAGCTTGAACAACTCCACTTTCAAAATTTAAAAAATGTATTCAAATTGTGCAAACAATTATATCAAAGCAGAGTTTTTAATATTCCTGAATCAAACCACTCTACCAGCGGCTGTAGCAGATATCAGAATCTCTCTCAGCTACTAAGAGAATTTGTCAACAGTTGCAGATCCTTCTGCTTCTTTATTCCCACTCTGTTTAAATAATTTACATCAAAATATCTTTCCAATGTCTTCAAACACTAAAGTGTAAATATTCCACTAAAATTTTGCAAAATGAAAGATCAGATTCTAGCCTTTTATGTTGTATTTTTATTCTTTAGTAACTTGCTTCAGAATACAAATTTATGGCCTTTAACATTGTAAGGAAAGAAAAAGGAATATAAAGCTTGGGTTTTGGGTCATATTTTGTCTTTATCTGTTCAATTAGTCATCCTCTTTGAGGGCCAGATACTTATCTACTGTGAGTCAGAGGAGATTTCAAATGACTGTTTTACTGAGTGAAAGGATTTGAGAGGAGTATTAGCTGGAAGTTATCTGCTCCCTCATTTTTTATGTCCCCATTGAACGGTGTATTTTAGTGCTGTAAAAACTGTTTTGGACTGAGACTTGACCTACCTTTTAAAGTGAAAAACTTTAACCTGAATTAAATTGTAGAATTTCAGATTTTTTTTTCATGAATATGTAAACCTCAGTCTTTTGCTTCAGAAAAATCAAATATAACAATAAAACTAGTTATCTGCAAAGCTTTAGGAATTTTTTCCTATCTGGATATATTCCCTATATAAAGTGGAGAGGTTGTTTCATTCCTAATTTTCCTAAAAAACCTAAATTTTCCTCAATAATATTAGAATTTTCCTCAATAATATTAGAACTTTGCAAGTTGTCTTTCTTTTCTGTTTGAAGGGAAGGAAGCTAGAACTATGAGGCTAATCAGTTCTGATCTTGATGATGCTTAAACTAATACAAGCCCTCTCACACCAGAAATTTATTTTGTTTTGTTGTTAGTTTTTTTACAACATTTTGTACCTACATAAATCATAGATAAGTAGTATCATCGTAGATTCATAGAATTCCAGCTTACAAATGACCTCAATGGCCATCTGGTCCAACATTTCTTGGCAAAAGTACAGTCTAGACAAGACAGTCAAGCATCCCGTACAGCTGAATCTTTAACATAGACAGTAACAGGAAATCCACCAGTGCACTGTGTCCAATCAGAATCTCCTCAGGAAATTCTTTTCCATGTGACTCCTTGTAAAAAAGGAGTCTCCATCATCTTAATAGCAAATATTTCAGTACTGGAACACAAGGCTGAACAAACCCAATTCTCTCAGCTTTTCCTCATATGGCAGGCTTCCCAGTCATTTGATCTTAAAATCATAGAATTGCCTAGGTTGGAAGGGACCTTTAAGATCATCTAGTCCAATCATCAACCTAACTCTGATAAAAAAAATAACAGAAAACCATACAACCCTCCCCTCCACTTGCCCTCACACCTCACCCCCACCCCCCCATTACTAAACTATGAAGATGATCTTTATTTTGCAGAGATGCTCCTGCTTATACTTATTGCTGTAACAACTAAAGTCAGCTAAGTTTTTTATTTCCCCCATTGCAGGGCTGGAAGCGGAAAAGTGTAGAGGGGTCCCACCTGCAGGGAGGAGCGGACAGAGCAGGTGACCCAAAACTCACCAACAGGGTATTCCAACCCACCTGCATCATGTTCAGTATAAAATCTGAGGGATCAAAGGGTCAGTTCTCTTTCTTTGATGGCTGGTGTCCAAGGAGGTCTCTGTCTGCTCATCTGCCTTTGATGGCTATCTGTGCATTCCTGAATCTAGATCTGGAATCCAGCTCCCATCCATCACTGAGTACAGTCTGGGATTTTTCCTGTGCCTGCTGGTGATGCGATCATCACTCTAGGAGCTTGATACAGTTTTGTATATATTGTATATCTTTCATTTGTTTCTTCTTATTATTATTTTTTAAAATATTATTTTATTAATTTACTGATCTTTTCTTTAAAGTAGTTTAGTTTTTTCCTAAATGCATAAATCTCTTTATCTCTCTCCCTCCTCTCCATGTAGAGAGAGGTGGGGGAGCGCATCTGCTTTTGTCTCAGTGGCTAGTCCAGTCCAAACCACAACACTTCCCTTCCCTTTAAAGGGAATGAACTGGTTTTGTGCTTCCAGGAGAGCATTCTAGAAAATCTCCCAGCACTCCCTAACTCCTTTATCCTCCATGGAAGCTTCCCATGTAATCCCTCTCAGCTGAGCTCTGAGCGAGCTGAAATTCACTCTTCTGACTTCTAACCCTTTTGTCTTAGTACTAACCTTCAGGGTGTTCAGCAGGATCTCAAACTCCACAATATGGTGACCACTGCAGCCAAGGTTATCACTAACCGAGATACTGCAAATCAGGTTCTCATGCTTTTTGAGTAGCAAATCCAGCAGGGCCTCATTCCTGGTTGCATATCTAACACTTGTATGAGAAAGCAGTCCCCTATGCATTCCAGGAATGGATGGCTGGATGACATGTGAGCTGCTGTATTGTTCTTCCAACAAATGTCTGGGTAGTTGAAGTCACCCATAAGACCAAGGTTCTGCTGAACATAAGCTTGCTTAAGTGACCCAAATATTGCTTCATTGGCCTTATTGTTTTGGTTTAGAGGTTGGTAGCAGATGTCTTATGAAGTATCCCTTTTAGAGACAACCCCTCTGATGTTGACCAGTGGCATCTGATAGGGCTTCCACAATTGCCATAGTTGACTTCTATACATTCGAGGTTCTTCTTAACATAAAGTGTGACTCCTCCTCGTCTTCTTTCCTGCTTGTCTACTCCTTCTTTCTTATCCTTGGACTGCAAACTATGGAACAGCATATTTATAATGCAAAAAAAAATAAAATATCTGGGACTCAATACAAGTAGAAAACTTGTTCTTGGTGAAATAGTAAAAGTAGACAAATCTGATGTATGCTGCTCAATTATAAGATGTATCTATAGAGGATGTATTGAAAACCCTTTGATCTGGGTATCTTCCCAAGCACTTTCTTTCTGAGGAAGTCTACTGCTCCCTCCTATCAAGCACATCTGTTTGATAGCTGCTTTTATAGTTATACTTGATTATTTTTTTTTTCTGAATAAGCTTGCAAGCTTTTTTGCCTTATGTGAAAATTGTAGTTGACTTTACTGAAGCACAGCACTTTAAAGGTACATGGCATTGACCCAGGATTTTTTGAGAAGAGCTACAGAGTTCAGTTATGTCTACCATTAGTAAAGCTTTTACTGTATTCATATCCAAAGATTTTGCCCTTTTGCTGTCAAAGCGATTTAGCTACATCTCTGTTTCATGAGGCCAGGCATCCTGAAGTAATCTCTAACCCGCAGTAATAAATAAAATTTCAGAAAAGCTGACCCGAATTATTTACTCTATGAGCAGGGATTTCTTCACCTCTTTAAAGATATGACTTTGATTTTCAGACTGAAGTATTATCATGTACATTTTGGTGCCAATATGTATAGTTTTTCTTGAATATTTTCTGCTTTGTCTATGGTAGTGAGTAGTACTCAAATTGTTTGACTTTTAAAATGTAAACAAAACCTAACCAAATAGTCATACAAACCTAAAAAAAGTTTGTAACTCTATTCTTAATGCTATCTGTGACCACTGATTTACTCATAGAAAAACTATATAAATTACAGAAAAAAACTTAAAGAGAAACCTATGCACAGCTCAGAACCGTACAAAGAGAAATATGAAAATGAATAGGCTTCAGGAAAAAAACAACCAACAAAAATACAAAATGTATCAGTGGCATTGATGTATCATATAGCAGTATGATTTAAAAGGTTGTTTTATAATTATTTGCATCACGGTAAGCTCGGAAATTCCTGATAAGATCGACAATTCACTGTTGAGAGCACTGTCCAACTTCTACCAACTGGAAAAAATGATTAAAACCACAGTTTTGTTATTTGAATTTGAAGGGTTGGATTTTTATGGACATGCAAATACTTAGAAGTTTGTATTTTTTTGTGTGTATTGAGTTTACCTATACAAGCCATGTTGTATAATAAGGACTCAAATTCACATGAGACAAGAAGTGAGCAGTAAACAAATGCAGGCCGATGAAGAGTGGTCAGACTAATAGTAACATTAAATTGTAAAAATTTTTGCATGAAATCTGCATAGTACACTTGCAAGAATTAAACTAATTAATATAAATTTAAAAAGAAATAGTGAATTAATAAATTATTAATTATTACAAAAATTATGTAAGAAAGACACTGTTTGTAAAGTCCTGCCACACTGAAACACTAGAAAGAAGATTGAGAACAGTAAGTAAAAATGACAAGTTTTGGTATTTTTTCAAATATCAATAATACTGTTTTTTTCTCTGTGGACAAATGGACTGAACCACATACTTAGGAAGAAGGGATTCTCTAAAATGACATTTCTTGTAGCTGAAGTCTTTAAAGAAAACTGTGATAAGGTCTCAAAAAGTAGCAACAATTAACATGTACTGCCTCCATTCTGTAGTTTAATGAATTTTTTGCACCTGTTGTCTTAAAAGCTGTCCCCATGCACTTAGAAAATGGTCATACCTGAGCTCTCTACACATAAACATACATTTGTCTGTTTCTCATAATAATAACCTTAAAATAGTTAAGAAGTGTCTATATTGCTAAGATTTTACAAACTTTTTCTATCTTTTAGAGTTTTTTTTCTTTTTTCTTAGGTGGATGAAACAAAACCCACAGATCATTGATGCAAACGTCATTTGTACGTTACTACTTTGTACTTTGAATGTCTTTCTGGATGTGATTGATCACCTACTTAGCATATTTTTTTTTTTTTTCTTTTACAGCAGATGTGGTAGTTAAGGCTAAGGAAGTGGGTAGCATTTTAATGTATTTATTGGTAATCTGTGGTACTTAGTCTAACTTCTTATTTGTGCCTAAAAACTAGGAGTGTAGTGATTACAAAAACTGGAGTCTGCCAAAGTAATGAATTTCCTTTAACTTTTCTTCAAAAAAAAAGTGTATCCTTCTTCCATGGTTCCATTTTGACAGAGTGTGAATTGAGTGACCAAAGTGAAACTGAAGAAGTATATTAAAAAACTAAGTTCCAAGCAACTAAGTTGTGCTTATGAACATTCCTTGTGGTTAATTTAAAAAGGAGTATTACATCAGGATTTCATGGCATCTCTCTAAATTGATAGGCTAGCTATACTTTATCAGGATAGATTTTTGTTATGTCTGAGATGCTATATTACACCTTGTTCTGCAGCATTTCAAAAGATAATGGATTTTTTTTTCACATCCAGTAAGGTTTATTTTATTGAAACAAGGAATCTTTCTTGAGATCACTTTTCGGTGCTGCATTGGCAGATATTTGTCAAAGTATCTTTGAGTTGTTCTATGAACCTTCTTGTTGCACCCACCGTATACCTTCTCTGAAACTGGCTATCGTTATTAATCTTGCCACTAGATGGAGAATGTTGGAGAAATTATCCTTGGTTTACTCGAAGGACCAAATCCCAGAACGTAATACATGGTATAAGCATATCATCTACAAAAAGGTCCCGGCTTGCTTCAGTGAGGTAATCTGTATGCCACTGTTCGACTACCACATTGCAAGATCTTCACTGAATCTTGCATCTTCAAATATTCTATGGCAGTAAAAAAAAATATATCAATGCTTCTGCTATACTAGAAGTACACTGCAGTGGGCTTGTTTTTTTATTCTTCCTCATTTTAAACATTTAAATTTTTTTTTTAAAATTGGTTATTAAAGCCTTGTTTCAATTCAGGTAATTGAAATCATTTGCCTGAAACGTCTAAATTATGATCCTCACTTTCTGTACTACACTCTACAGTCAGTGGAACAAAACTGTCCCTTCCAGAGAGTGCTTCTAGTAGACTGACATAGAAATTAGTGAGACTTGTGTAGAAGTTATGTGAATTTGTAATTATTGTTCTTTTACAAGGTTCTGGAGGCATTTCATAGAGAACATTTTATCTATTTTTTAGGATAACAAAAATCTTATTCATGCAGGCACTGACCTATACTTGATGCTCTGACATCAATGAACCGTACTTAATGCAACATCAGGAAAGTAATGGAAGTATTTCAGATATATTATTGGGGAGGAAATGGTGCAAAAATAAGCACAGAAATTTTTCTTGACTTTACTGGACTGTTTAATTTTTGCAGCACTACTGATGCTATCCAGTGCTATTTACAAATAGTCCCATTAGAGCTGAGAGGTAATTCTTTTCCTAACATAAAGGACAGTGACAGATTTTGCTTCGAATGAAGCAAGTTACCATTTGACAATTACCATTGTCCCAACTTCATTTTTGAATTTCATCCCTTTTATAGACCCAAAAGCAGGATTCAACATATTGTTCAAAAATTACTACTTGGGAATGTTTAGATTTCCTGAATCCATCTTTATTTCCAATATTTTAGTTAATTTTATTTTGATAATTTAACTGAATTTGTCAAACTTTGGAATCCAAGAAAGACAGAAGACATATAGGTTGGTTTGGGGATTTTCACCTTGTATAACACCACAGCTTAAAGTCCTGCAGCCATCCAACAATTCTGCAAAGGAAGTCTAATTCTTATTAGCCACATATTGTCTACACAAGAAAAGGCTCACTATTAGAAAGATGAAGTAAAAGAAGTGACAGGGTCTAATTTTCACTCACATTCGTAGATCATGCCATTCCCCTCATCATGTTTTTAGAAAAGAAGCATACACAGGAATCTTTTGATTTGTTTCCATAATGGAACTGAGTCTGATGAATAATTTCACTGTCTACTGTGCTAAAAATTGCTGCTGTCTTTCCTTTAAAAATTTTGCACAATGTCTCCTTCAGATGAGTGCTGTGACTTGCTGTTTCTTCAAAAATTATTCCTAGATCAAAAAGAAAAATTTCTACAGACACCTTACCTCCCTTTTCCTTTTATTATTTTATGGTGACTTTTAGTCTTGTCTTCTTTTTTATTAGAATCATGTATAATAACTGTCTTCCCTAAATACCTTTTATATATTTTAAATCTTTTTACTATGGTAGAAGACACAATAGTTTATTAGTTACCATGATTATATTATTATGCCTTAAATTCTGCCATACTATTTCAGTCCATACACTTTACATAAGTAATTATGAGGCAGGTGAAATTCCAGAATATAGTCATGTGTGTCTTAACATTTATTTCTAATTGGTTCATCCCACTGGAGACATGCAAATTAGAAAAAGCTTCAGTTACACCAAAGGAGATGCTTTATACTGTCTTTGGCTGCGGCTGAGTGTTTTGAATCAATAAATCGCTGTCAGCACTCCAAAGTTTTATAGTTCCTAGCTAACCTTTCAACACCAATTAGTTGCTACATTTTAGATTTTATATAGGTTTATGGGGAAGGTGGGAAATGACATGGTTGCTTATTGCTGACCATGGTTTGGGAAATAATAATTAGACTCCTGTGAATCCCTTGTTCTGAGGCTGACATCAACACCTTCTTCAGCTAGCAGGCTGACATACACCTCCTCTATGGCTTCTATGTACACACTGATTCACACCTTTAGAGGGAGTATCATCTGGAGCTCAGCATTACTTGTGAAACAGCTTTAAAAGACATATAATGTAACCTCCATCTCAACCAGTATTTAAATGTGCAACATTTAAGTTTTGCTATTTAAGAATACTTGATTTAAATAAGATTGTCTATTTTTTCTCATGGAGATGAAATTTGCCGTGGTCAAGATTGATTCAAGACTGAAAAAAACCTGCTTTTAATTACAGTGTTATTAGATTATATTATGACTGCAACCTTACAAAAACTCATCCTTTCAGCTTCACAACCTTTATCTTATCTTATCTTATCTTATCTTATCTTATCTTATCTTATCTTATCTTATCTTGTCTGTTCTTGTCTTGTCTTGTCTTATCCCCTTTTACAACAGGCTGAGCTTATCTAGTCCTTGGTGTGAAAGACACAGAATATCACTGCAGAGAGAATTATTTATGAAACTTCAAAAGCTATTTCCTATGAAATGTGCATTGTGCATTTGAATGTACGATGCAAAAAAATAGGTAAGCGGTAGAGGCAATGTTCAGAAACACAGACTGACAATACTTAAGTAAAGTCTTCAAAACTCAGAAAACTGAAAAATTGATTCTTCTGCGTTTATCTGGAGCACTAAAGTGTCTTCTTGTTACCCACCAAATGGTCTTAGTCAGTCCACTGTCATTGGTGGTAGAAAATACCATGTGATTATTCTCTATTTTTTTTTTTTTTATATATGCATTCAAATTATGAGATTGACAAGCAAAAGCAAAGCAGGCTTTTGGGTAAAGGTGGAAGGCTGTAGCTTCAAGTAGATATCTTTACATTCTCTAATGCTTCCAGCTTTCGATGTGCTTCCAGCTTCAGTTAAATGTTTCTGTGAAATGTTCTCTGGCTGAGGAAAAAGGAGTGGGCTAGAAATGTAAAAGCAAAGAGAAGAGCTGGGTAAAGAGAGTATGAAAATATGAGGCTTGTTCTGAAACACGTTCCCCCTTATATTTATGGCATATTATTTCTTTACATTTAAACTATGGAAAAATCTTGATAATAGGAAAAGAACTCCTTCTCTCCCGTTTCCCTCTTTCTTTGCCAGCATCTACTTGAAAAGCTCACCATCTCCTACTCTGTAGAATGTTATGTGCATTTATATATTGTTTAGATGTAAAATATCTTTTACATATTGTTATGTGTTTTCTAAACACTGCATTGCCCCGTGGCAATCAGCCACGGTTATGCACTGTTGGCTTGATAGATGCCATATTTTAAATACCGGGCATTGCTTTTAACAGTCATTCACCAATTGCTTCCCTACTTCCTTTCCTGTCCTGGAGGTGAAGTTAGGAGGGTAGCGGAGCATGGGGCAATAGCCTCTTCACCTGTAGTTATAACAGTTTACGCAGTCTTGACAAGCTACTGCTAAACCATTATATTTCCTGGATGAAAACCAGAGGGAGCAGAGGGAGGTGAAAAGGATAGGCATAAAGGGGAGAAGACAATGGGAACCTTCAGTGAAGTAGATATGGTTGGATAGATATAAGGGGGATTCCGTTAGAGCCTTTTAGCACTCCTCCTCTCAACTCCTGCTCAAGACTTTAAGGTGATTCCGTATTGCATGATTGTAATGAGGGAAATGAGATTTTTTATGTCAGCACAAGTAATACTGAAATGCAAAGGATGTATAGAAACTCAAGTATGTGATGTCAGCAAAGCCTAAATCTTCTCAAAAGATACTGTATTAAATATGCAGGCTGTAGTCAACAGTAACAGTTCTTGAAGTAGCAACCTGAAACTTCATCTTTTCATCTTCAAAGACCTCACAGCTTTGTCCTCTGAGCTTCATAAAATTTCTCCTTTTCTTGTAGGTCAGCCAGTAAGCAATGAAAAAAAAAGCCCTTGTCCTAAGTGTTCCAATTCTGATTTTTTTTTTCATTTTATTTAGAGTCATATGACAAGTTTTTGCTAACCTCTACTTAAAATGTGGACAGAAGGGAAAATAAGAAAAGGTGGCAGCTTGTAGAGTCCAAGAGAGGAAACTGACAGAACAAATGAGTTACACAAGTCATCACTGTCAGTGATCATAATGCTAATACTAAGGCAAATAAAATGGCAATGAAGTTAAGCAATACTGTCGTACAAATCAGTTAGTTAGACTCCTGAGTAAAACCCATCAGGAAACAAATTAAGCTTTCTTATGCTAGAGTAAGTCAAGTCTCAAAGTCAGGTTAATTTTTCCCTATATTTACACACACAAATTTGCAGTGCTCCAATAGCACTGCTAACTATATTTCTAGCTTATCTCAAATGTAAAAAGACTCCCTGACCCAATACTTATTTTTTCTTAATGTAGTCAGGTCAGTACATTCATTATTGATCCAAGGGTGAAAAACTTGCTTTAACCTAAAGATTACAGTTAGCCACTGTTAAAAATTGTAGCATTAGAGACAAAAAAAGGACGAATATCTGAGAAAAAGTGGATAAGGTATGGGCAAACAGGATAATCTACTATCTGAAATATTTGTGGGAAAAGTTGTAATCCTGAAGGCTCTTAGTGCTGCTATTAGTGTCTTCTAATTGTGCAGATTTTTATTCAGGCTTTTGTGCTGATGAACTGTCTCTTCAATTTTGCTTAGGTTTGTGGCTTAGTGACCTCAATTTTTAGTTTTGTAGTCCACATCTTAACACTTTTAAGCCTTGCTTGCTACATTTAAAGGGATTAAGTTTGATTTCTTTTAACCATTTTTCCACTTCCAACATTTTTATCAAGATCAGAAAATGGGTTGGAACCAGGGCATTCCTGGATTCTCTGCTTCCCGTCCTCCTTATCCCTGAAGCAGTTACTGCATTCCAACAAACATGCAATTCAGGGTTTTTTTTGGCAAAACCTGCAATTGTGATTCACCCTTTGCCACTAGGGGTCTCAATAGATAAACTATAGAGCTAACCCATTTTCTTTAATATCAAAGTATTTCAAAATCTTTGTATGATGAAAGGAGAATAGATAAAAATGAAATATATATATTAAAAACCCTACCGAAAACAAGTCCTCAAAGATGGAAAATTTATCAACAAATAATATTTTAAAGTTTTATTTTGTCCTGAAAGTTAATTATAGATGTCCTGTTTTCAGTTCTATCAGGTTTGATAAATTATTTTGCCCTAAGCGTTAGCATTCTGCTTATGAAGAAAATTACCTTTATCCCAGCCAAAACCAATATACTGACCTCTGCATTATAAAGTATCTTTGTTGAGCTTGTACTATATACTATCATCTTTCAATTGTCTTTTCCTGAAGTAACAACTACTTTAGGCTTTCATGATAGATTTGTTCTCCCTCTTAAATATTTTCTGTAGATTTTCACTTTTTCACTTTTTTTTTTTATTATTCTTTTTCTAAATAGCCGATATGCAAAAAAATAAGAAGTATTCTGGGATTTATTTCATGGGGTCCAAAAAAAGAAGCCCTATCAATTTTGCATTAGTCTTGTGCGGCAGCAATTTTCTGGGGGGTCATCTTCCGTAATGTTTTTTTCACAGCAATGACTGTTCAGTACACAGCTCTTCTATTCTACAGCTCTCTCCTGAAGTCATTGCTTCTAGATATAGAACTTAGACACTACACTTGTATATATGACACACCTACCTCATCTTTTTTTTAAAATGGTTTTATTGACCTGCCCACCATAAGTTTATTTCTGGGACAATGAATTAAATTGCCTTCTCCATGTACAATCTATGCAGAAGTGGTCTAGAATCAGTAGGCACTTCAGCTACTTAGATAAATATAGGAGGCCACAGCTGGAATACTGCGTCCAGTTCTAGGCTCCCCAGTTCAAGAGGGACAGGGAACTGCTGGAGAGAGTCTAGCATAGGGCAACAAAGATGATGGTGGGATTGGAGCATCTCCCTGATGAGGAAAGGCTGAGAGAGCTGGGACTCTTTAGCCTGGAGAAGAAAAGGCTGAGGGGAGACCTTATCTGTGTTTACAAGTACCTAAAGGGTGGATTGAAAGATGATGGAGCCGGACTCTTGTCAGTGGTTTCCAGCAATAGGACGAGTGGCAATGGGCACAAGCTGGAACATGGGAAGTTCCACTCAAATATGAGGAACAACTTGTTTACGGTGAGGGTGACAGAGCCTTGGAACAGGCTGCTCAGGGAGGTTGTGGAGTCCCCTTCTTTGGAGATCTTCAAGCCCCACCTGGATGCTCCTGAGTGATGTGCTCTGAGCAACCCTGCTTTGGCAGGGAAGTTGGACTAGATGATCTCTAGAGGTCCCTTCCAACTCCAACAATTCCGTGATTGTGTGATTGGTCCACACAGACTCTTTCTAGAGTTAACAGAAAGAAAGAAGGACTTGTAAAAGATTATTCTGATCTTGAAAGACCGGAATCACCCTTTCTGTCTGTCTTTTCTGCCTCTGATGACCGAGCTTTTAACTTGGATGGTATGTTAAATGGAATTAGGACCTATCTAAGAATTTATTACTGTATATTTCTCTTTTAAACCGGGGTTTCATAAAGATGAAATGTCAGAAGAGGAAGATTACATAAGTAGATTAACGCCTCATAGGATGTTTAAGAGCCAACTATACAATGCGACTGCAAAAAAAACCCCAAACATATAATTTTTGGATGTGCAGATTAACATCTCCAGAAGCAATGGGTAAGTAATGAAGCCATTGTGCAAGACCTTATCTGGCATATATCCTCAATAATGAAGAAATAAGACAGTAAAAGTTAACAAAATTCACAGCTGTGCTCAAGGAAACAAAAAATTGGACTACGGTTGGAAAATAGAAGTTAGCTTGTTTAACTTAGGAAAATAGCGTTGCAAAGGATATGATTGATGTTTGTAATATATGAAGGTAAATATTAGGCAGGAAAAAGCTAATGTAGGAAAAGGCTATGAAGGCACTATGAAATTAATAGAGCAAATTTTTAATAAAAGATTTATAACTGAGAGTAGGGGGTAGCCTTAACAGCACAATAGGAGAAAACTCAATAGTTATATGATAGAGCTGATATCTTCATTAGATGAAAAGATGCATACAATAGCATTAAACTGGACCAGGTTTCTTTTATGTTTCTCTGTATTGTCATCCCATTTTCCAGGTGCATTAGGGTTTCTGCATTACATGTCTTATGCAACTCCTCGTTAGTGTTGGAGCTGCATCAGAGGTATAAGAAGAGGAAATGTGATGATCGTATCTTTGGTCCTCAGTTTCTGATATGTAAGGAGTGCTTCCACCATGTTCTTTTAGATCACTTTGTGTACAATTCTTTTAAAAAATAAAAACTCTGTCGTATTCAGAATGAATTAATCATCACCTTTATTAAAGACTTTTGAAGGAATCTTACCTCATCTCTTGTATCTGACATCTTGAATTGACATTCCCTGTAAATTTAAGACCCTATAATGTTTTCTAAGCATTCATTAGGAACTCTTCATCATGACAAATGGAAAGATTTCTGTTTATTTCAGCAACATTAAAGCTTTTGATTAGATTCTAAAAATAAGCAGAAATTTTGCCAGCTTTCTGTGTGCACTAATATCCCCCATTGTTCTCTTTCTAAAAATGTCTGTGTATTTATCGAGCAATGACAGTTCCGATGTTTGAGGTGCCACAACATACCTTCACTGTTTACAGTAAGATCACAATTGTTTAAAAGAATTCATATAAACTCACATAAACACAAACCTCAGCCAGGCAGCCTAAAACAAGAATAACAACATCAGCCTCTACTCACATCAGTGACCCATACATGTCTCCTTAAACATTTGAGAAAATAGATAGAATTTGTACAATGCAAAATCAATACACTATTAGTTCCTTATCCTGACCCACTGTCACACCATCAGGGCTGATCTACCTTGGTGATGAAGAGAAAATCCTAGCCTTTGGACTCTATTTCCAAAACAAAAAAGCTTTTTTCCTACTTTTCTGAAACCCATTAGAGTTGGATACAACAACCATTTAAACCAGCGCACTTATCAGTGCAAGAGTATACATTATTTTCCACCCAAAATAAAAACATCTTCCCAACATGACAATGTGTTATCTGCTTGTTAAAAGGGAAAAAGTGTTATCTGCTTCTGTCTACCTGCTCAGCTTTATTGATGAGTTACTGCAGCGATATCAAATTTCTCTGCCTCCCAGACGAGATTAAGCCTACGTTTGTACTGCATCATGAGGAAGCTTCCAATTTTGCTGATACGTGCATGTTTCAGGATAAAGCAAGGCTTTAGTCTCTATGGAATAAATTTAGTATACTCTCTGCAGAGTCCTTTAACTAAAAAGTTGTATCCAGGCAAATATTTTAAATGGTAACATTTCATAAATGACTTCAACTACAATGGAAAATCCTGCTAATATACATTAAGTGGTAACATGAACAGTGTGGAAGATGAAGCTTCTGGTAAAGTAGATAACAGCACGCAGCAATTAGGATACTGATTTTTAGAAAGTTTTTAATAGCATATTACTGTGTTTTATGCACGTTTATTCCACCGTATTCCCCACGGCTCAAAAGAACCTGAATAAACACATGCAACAACAAATTTCTGCCTATGGAGACTGAAGGTTTTTCTAATTTTCCCCTCTCTTTTTCTCCCAGATGGATTTCAGTTACATTTGCAGCAAGAAAGTGTGTGCTAGTTCCTCACAAAATGTAATTCTTATATAATTTAAGAAAGTAATATAGTAAACTGGTATAACAGGTAAATAACATTATAAATAATGAGCCTATACCATGTAAATTAAGTGTAGTTCTTTAATCACTATGAATAAAATGTATAGGTCATTGAAAAACTATTGAGATGTTAAAGAATTAGAAGGATAAATTAATCATGAAGCATCCGTAACATTTGATTAGCTGGGGCCAATCAAACAGAAAGCTAAAACAAATAAATAGATTTTGGAGCAAGAAAAAAAAGGCCGTATCTACAAATATTGCATTTATAATAACTACTGACTCTGGAAAATATTTAAGTCAGAATAAAGAGACAATTCATAGAATCATAGAACCATAGAATCATCTAGATTGGAAGGGACCTTCAGAAGGATTTTATACAAAATTGTGTGGACAGAGAAGTGATTTTCTATTTGTAAATGTTTTCATTTAATTTTTATGTTTATGTTTTTTTAGGTGATAAAGTACAGGAAAGAGTGCAAATAAACGACCAAAACTGATATAAAAGCCCCGAAGAGTACATATATCAAAAGATAAATGAATTAATCTATTTCAGTAAGAAAAATTTCCAACCAGATCAGAGTTTTTAATTCCTTTCACCAGAAAAACAACATAAAACCAAACAAATTCTAAAAGACTTTCTAGTGTAGAGAAAGGCACAATAAGAATGAATGACTACAACTAAATTTAGACAAATTTATTGAATGAAACGTTTAATGGGTAACTGATCCTTTAGTAAGAAGGAGATAAATTCTGTACACCTTTTGTCTTAATCAAAATGTGAAACATTACTGGAAATATGTTTGCCCCAGTAAAAAAAGGTACTGGCTCACATATGAATGTAATATTACATAATTAAACAGCTTTGGAGACAAAATCATCAGGGTGGATCTTCTAATATATTTAGAAGACATATTCCATTACTTTTCTAATATAAAAATCTATGGCATGGTATCTGTACTGGTATGATAAAGAAATAGATAAAAACTAAAGCAGTAAATTGTCTTTCAAAAATATCATTAACTTTTAAAAAGTGCTCCCGAATTATTGTCTAATTGCTTCTGGTCTGTATCTATCAATAAGTTCAAATTTCTTCATAACCATAAGGTTTTTTGATAAAGATAACAGCACTATCTGCGAAGTTAAATCTATTAGTCAAGCATACAATGTTAAGGGAAGATTTTTTTCCAGCTATTGTAAATTTTGCATACTCAGAAGAAAATCAATTGTTACACTCACTTTGTAATATGTAACACGCAAAGACCATTAAGACCTTGTCAAAATCACAAATATATTGTTGCAATTTAATTTTCTATCACTCCTTATGTTTATACCATTTTAACTTTTACACAGTAAAATGTGGACGACAAGAGAAAGCAGATGACACGTTGCCAGATTTGAAAGTATAATATCAAAATATGTGTAATATTGCAAGAAATGAAAGCATTTTAGACAACCGTTATCTCAAAGTATCAGAAGACAAGTTTCATTGACAGTGTGTAAACATGATGCATAAGATACATAAACGTAAAAAGAACCTAATCAATAATCACATTTTATATATGTGTTCTTGAAAAAGCTCCAATGAATGAGCCAGTCTTGCCTTGAATTTGAATAAATATTTTGGGTCACTCATGACATAAGATTTTGCAGTGCTCTGATAACATTGCACAATGGTTGAAGGTAATAAAAAAAGAATTTTGTATTTGGTTGAAACGGTAGATATCAAAAAAGTCAGCATTTAATGAGGAATAATCTTAATTTGCAGTCATTAATTCTACCATCAGAACGTGCTAATGACATAAAAGCGATATACAACAACTTGACAGATTTCCTACTATATCTGAATGCAATATACTATCAAAAAGCAATAAATTCAGAATAAATGACACTGACTTATAGAAAGGGCAAAATTTAAAACACCTATGAATAGGAAATAGACTTGCAGTCTAGTGCCTCTTGCTTCTTGTGACACACTTCTGTTTTTTCAGGTGCTATCTGACAGGGACTTTTACAGCATTAAATAAACAAGGCTGCATACCCAAGGGAAAAAAAATAAATCTGAAGAAATATAGAATATAAGTTGAAAACTCAGGTTTTGTTTCCAGAAACTGAAAGGTCATTTACAAAAACTTTTCAGTAAGGCTAATCATTATATAGGGACACCTATTAACTTAATTTGCTATTTAAAAACAGGATGCCTTAAGTGTTTGGTGTTATTCATCATTATGACCTCCTACCCTGAATCATTTGCATCTATGAATGACAGCGTTATTCTACTATAATCTTGCTGTCATTGTCAAGAGGTGTTGCAGAAAAATAAATAAATTATGGAATGATGAATCTAGTAGGTGAAGAGGATGGTGTAGTTAATGATCAAGACAACCTCAAAAATATATCACTGATCTGTAGTAGCATTTATATTTCAGTCGTGACTGCCAAATCAATTTGCCACATTAATAATTTTATGGCAACTTGGAACTTTGTCATGGTTTCAGTTGGGACAGAGTTAACTTTTTTCTAAGCAATTTGCATAGTGCTACGTTTTGGATTTGGGATGAGAAATAGTTTGGAAAGTGCACTGGTGTTTTTAGTTGCTGCTAAGTAGTCAAGGCTTTTTCTGCTCCTCACACCACCCCATCAGTGAGTAGGCTGGAGGCCCCTGCACCAGAAGTTGGGAGGAAACACAGTCAGGACAGCAATTCCATACCGTATGATGTCATGCCCAGTATATAAAGCTGGGGGAAGAAGGAGGAAGCAGGGGACATTCAGAGTCTTCCCCAGCAACCGTTAACACACGATGGAGCCCTGCTTTCCTGGAGATGGCTGAACACCTGCCCGCCCATGGGACGCAGCGAATGAATTCCTTGTGCTGCTTTGCTTGGGTGCACAGCTTTTGCTCTACCTATTGAGCTGTCTTTGTCTCAACCTACAAGTTTTTTTCTCACTTTTGCTCTTCTGATTCTCTTCCCCATCCCAACTGGAGTATGCAAGCGAGTGACGGTGTGGCCCTAGCTGCTGGCTGGGGCTAAACCATAACAAACCTGAACTCTCATCTTTTCGGTTTCTAAACATAGTCAACACTGCAAATGCCACAGGGATCACAAGATCACATAACAACATGATACCTATAGGACACTGCTATCCAACATACAGTATCATGTAGGGTGCCAGAAATACTCTGTTTTGCCTCTGCAGGCTTAATTCAAATCCTGATTAGCTCACAATTTGATTTTTTTCTTTAAGTCTGCCTTAGTCCCTGTGTGTCCATATCATTAAAACAATACGTCTCCCTGAATAACTGTTTTTGGAGAATGGAATTAGAAATAATGAAAGTGACAGTGTGTCCATGTCGAGTTATCTATTCTCTACTGAATAGGGTAAAATAGAATAGAACAAAACAGAAATGTTTCAGCTACTATTTTGCATACAAAGAGAGATGTGAACCTTGATCTACATTGTTCTGTACATCCAGCCATTCATCAGCTTATTACATCATCGCTTTGTCGTGTCTCATTGAAAGCTGTAACAAAAGCTTTTCTTTCTTTTTTTTTGTATCTATCTGTGTGGTCCTTTTTAAACGACATTTATTAAACGGTATTATATGACAAATTCAATTCACATTTTTGCCTAAAATGATCATGCCAATTCCTGCTGTAGAAAGTATCCACCTGACACAGAACGCGTAATTAAGGTTAATGTAACTGGTGTTTTAAAAGCAGTAATTTAGTATAGACTAGAAAATAGACATGGAGACTAGCAATAGGACTAAGAATCCTAGTTGTGAGGATCTAGTGATAACGTATAAATTGAATGAAATGGACATGACACATTAAAGCAGTGGCTAAATCTCTGAGCATTTGTAAGATTCATTAACAAATAATATCATCAGGATATTTTAGGAGGAAAGCTATAAAGTCAAGACATCAGCGTCCCGGATTGAAAGGTAAGTACTCGTAGAGAACTGAAACTGGTGGATACTAAAACTTAAAGATAAATAGATGACATTCTATGGGTAGAATATTAAAGGCTGAGTTCTGGAGAACCTGAAAGAAGACTCTGGGTCTGGGAATGTAATGAATTTGAATGAGGCTTATTTGTCAAACTCTTGACTAAGAGATGATAAAGCAAATAGGGAGCTGATTATGGGAGAGGAAATGGAAAAAACATGGCTTGTGCAGTCTGTCATAGTATTTTTACTGCCAGGAGCTAGAATTGCAGTGTTAGAAGCAGCTTACTATAGATGTAAAATGTATGAGCTTGCCATAAATATTTACATTAGCCAAGGAACTATTATTTTGCTGGAAGCTGGACAGTGAAATTCCCCATCTGTATCAGACACAATTTAGCAAAAGAAAGACAGAGAAGGAGTATGATACCTCTTTACTAACACATCCAGGGTATAAACATCAGCAAAGAAAAAATTACTGTTTAAGCCACAAGTCAATACTGGCACAGAATGGACGGGTGTACATTGGCTGTGGAAACATTTGAACCAGAAATTAGAAAAATGTCCAGTAGTCACTGCGTCCTACCCAGTGCTCTAATAGAAGTAGTGCTGACAATCACAAGAAAGAAGCACAAATATTAAATCAATGTAGAGGAAAGAAAATCCAACTATTTTAATATGTAGAGGTTTTGAGCTATGATCACTGCAATCACAGAGGTTCTAGTTCTGACACCCAGGAGCTCCATTTCAGAGCTCTGTTTCTAAATCCCTGCTGAAAACACAGTCTTGCTGTGTCAGGGCCTCTATTGGCTTGAAAAAGAAAGTTTCCAATTTTACTAGAAATGCTATTCTGAGACTTTGATTGCATGATGCAAATGATTTCTGAATCATCTCAGTAGCAATCTTTTACACTTTAACTATATCTGGAGACAAAAATTGAGAACAGTAATTGTTGACAATTAAAGAAAGAAATAGTCCTGTTAACGAGAGCTATGTAACACATCTCCATCTACTTTAAGGGACAACACTACTAGTGCATGCACAATCGGTTCTATAAGACAGTGCAGCAAGAGTTTTTTTTGCAAACAATTGGAGCTATGCCTTAAATAATGTAGTATACCGTCATTTCTTAATTATCAAGTATTGTCATACCAAGTAACTGTGAAGACATTTATATTTTGATTATAAATTTAGCCTTGTAGTCACAAGACATAGGTATTTTACAGAAGAAGGACATGTGAGATAGCCTCACAAGAGGAAATAAAATTATTTCGCCTCATCTGTTGTCCATGGATCAGTTATTTTTTCAGTATTTGAATTTTTCAGAATTCAAAGTCTTATAACAATACAACACTGGTCATTTCGACCATCTCTAATATCATCCCCATACTACAACTCGTAAATGATTCATCTTATTTGATTTGGAGATTAAGAACAGTTTTGATGTTTGTATGGTTTCAGTTTCAGTTTGCTTCATATGGAAAAAAAACCCAACCAAACCCCAATCCAAAACTCAAACCTTGCTACATTAGAAACCAACAAGGCTCTAATATCAGTCATTAGAATATTAAAAACCAAAGAAGTTCCTCATACAACCTTAGCTCATATCCACCGGAATGCAAAACATTAGGATAGTCATTGTTTACCTGACCAGCCCTATTTTATCTAGCTGTTGTATTTATATTTATTAGCAAACACACGCATTATTACTAAAGAAAGCCAAGGTCTGTGGAAAGAGGTAGTATCATTTAGCTGGTTCTACCAAATGACTGGAAAACCATAAAAGCTTTCAAGCATACTAGATTTATGTTATTCTCCATGTTAAAATATTTTTTTCTGAATAATCCAAATATTACTAAAATATAATTTCAAAAATGTACTCAAAGCAAAAGAGTGTGTAAATATATTAATATAAGCCATTTACTTTCTGTAATTTTAGTGTTGACCAACTATGCAGGTTTCTTGATCATTTGCTTACTATAATAATCAATGAAAGGATAAAATGATTAATTCAAATGTATGAGCAGGCAAAACCAGAACTCGCTCATTGGCATGCAATGGTGAACGAAGAGACTTTGGGATGATGTGATTCTCAATACATAAAAACCAGTTTGACTATATAACACTAGAAAAAGCACACAAGAGATAAATGGGCCTAAAATATCTGTTAAATGAAAAAAATCTATTATGCTGATTTTTAAAAAAAAAGCTGAAATAGTGATTTAAATAAAGAATAAAATATGGACAAAGGCTTTTCATCACTCGTTTCGAATTAGTTCTGCACAACTGATGTTATATGTTTCCTATACATTACCTAAACTACGAGTACTCAGCACCACTCATTGTCCTCTACTTTAAAAGCTCTCATGACCATGGTACAAGCCACGCATGTCACATATGTAAAAAATTATATTTGAACTCAGCTCTGCCAATGTATAGAGCTGATCAGAAATTTTCTGGAAAAAAAAAAAAAAGTTAATCGCATGATTCTGAAACATTGTTGGAAACATGTTAATATTTAATAACTTTTTGGTCACTTGAAGGTATGACTTCAAAGGGCACAACAGAGTGTAGCCCAGAGACACTGACTGTTTTACTTGCTTTTGGGAGCCACAGCACAGAACCTCCAATGCTGCTAGGATTTCAGTCTGTCAGTTACCAACTTCACTGATCATCTCCTCTAGATGAAAGAATGAGCTAACATTTCTGAAATAACTTTTCCCACCAATTTCAGGGTTTTTTTTTAATTTTTTTTTCCATACTGTAATTTAAACTAAACTCTATGGAGATGATATTTCAAAGTAATCAAAGTCCATTAAAAAATTACTTCAGGACATTTTTGAGGTTTTCCTGATGCTATTTTGTATGGAACATAATGACTGGTGAGTATTTTGTGTTATAAAACATAGTTTCTTAAAACAAAAATACTTATGACCTTAATGTTTCAGTCTCCATCAGCAGGAGAATAGTTACTGACTGCTGATATACTGATTTTCGGATAGTTAGGGATACATTTGAGGCAGTGAAATTCAAACTTTTCTGATGATATGCAAGAATTACTTAGGAGATAACACCTTTCTGGCAAAGGAGACAGTAAGCAGGAGATTTTAAAAAAGAAAAGGAACATAACTTACCCCTATAAGCACTAAAACACAGGGAAAAGAGAGAATAATGACTGAGTCAGATCCTAAGAGACATGTTTTAGATAGTGCAAGTGATTTACTCTTTATAATCTTTATTCCTCTCTGAATTCTGCAAAACAACTTTTTCCAGCTAAATGTTGTACAGATGCAGGTGAAAAGACAACAAAACAGGCCCAAAGCTATTAAATGTTTTCATCGTCTGCATTTAAAGATTGGCAGAGAATCTTCATTACTTGCACTATGGTGCAGGTATATTTCACTGTTGGAGGGAGACAACTTAGATCAAAGCTGAACTCAGAGATGCTTACATTTCTCTTTAGCAAGATCTGACCCATGGTCAATGCTGTAGAAATGCTGACTAAGTGCTGCTTAAGACTTTCTCATGTGCCTGTCACACCTAAGTCACCCTGAAGGGCAGATTAGAGCTAGTCCCAAACTTTCTGGTGGAAAAGTGGCTTTTCCTGCTATCATCACGCAATATTTTGGATAAAGTGAGTGATCTTTTAGTAACTCAGAGAATTTGTTTTGTAGTAATCTCACTATCTTACTGAAGAGTGAAGAGCGTTGCTTTAGCTATGCTGGCTCTTCAGGTCTCACTCATGGGTTCCTGGAGACCAGGAGTTCCTGGAGGGCTCCTGATTGTATCCATGAGTTCTGCTCCCGGCTTGAATCTGAGAGTTCAGGGATCCAAGGAGATTCTTCTAGGGAAGATCAGTGGTGCCAATGTGGCATTCCGATAGAATGTCTCTTGCAAGGATCTTCAGAGCCAATGCATCAGCTCAGCTCCTCCTCTTTGTTCTAGGAGAACAAACAGGGCTTGTGTGTGTGTTGCTCAGTAAGCCTTCTGCAATGAAGTCTTACATTGTTATTGCCAATTGTAAAGACTAAATTTTCCAACTGGTTAGTGGGTTTTGGCCGTGGTTTGTTGGCTGTTTTTTTTTTTGTTTTGTTTTGGATTTTTTTTTTTAATGGCTAATATTTGCTCACTGCTGTAAGCCTTTGATATATTATTTTTTTCTTGGTCTAGCCAAGACTGTAATGTTCTATTACTTCATAAGTACAATGTGTACATTAAATCAAAGATTCAGAACTTTGCAGGGATGTTCTGCTTCTGCTTGGTTAGCTATTTGACAGTTCCATAGAATCACAGAATAACTAAAGTTGAAGGACAACCTCGGAAAGGCCTTTAGTTCAACCCACCGGCCAGAGCAAGGGCAACCTTGTAAAGCAGGAAAAGTGTATGTCTGGAGTGTGGAATAATTCCTAAAATGAATTCATATTAAAAATATAGCATTGTTCACACATTAAGAAAAACTATAAAATTGAAACATTTCCAGGGTGGAATACAGCAGCAGCTGCTGCGGGAGGAATCCACTCCATCTGTGATTCTCTGAACAATATTGCTTGCGAAGTGACACGGAGGATGGAGTAGAGTGAAGATTCCACAGCCAAGCTCTGTGATCATACAGCAGAGATGGGAACAAGATTGTTCCTATGGAACTGATAAGCTGCGTATTTGCTACCCTGAGCCAACAGTCTGACAAATTTTGATAAAATGCTCTCCTTTGTGTGAACTTTTCCCATTATAATGTCATTATAATACCAAACCACACCTCCAGCCCAAAGGCTACCCACCTCCAAGGTGCGACCACTCCTCCTTGAGTCCGCACCCTGAATTTTTCGTAAACTCTACCTTTAAATTTGAAGCAAGGGAATTTTACACCAATCATAATAAAGGTACTTATGACTAGAGTCACTAACAAATTCCACCTGAAAGGTAAAAAAATAGTATAAAAATAGCCCAAGAAAGGGGGGATACTAGAGAAGACACCATCATGAACAAGCCAAGGAGGATCCCATTGTGGACTGCCTTTGACTTCCAGGACCACTTGATGGGCTGAGCCTTTCTTCCCCCCCCCCTTTGTGCAAGATTTAGACTATACCAAGTGCTTCCTCATGAAACTTAGAAATCTCTCTAGAGGGTTACTTTTCTACCTTTATAGGCAGGCTGTATTGTTAATAACTTTTTCATGCATTTTGTACCATTAACAGTATTTTTACTTGCCCGTGCTCTGCAGACAGCGTGTTTATCACTGGCAATCCATAAGAACCTTTATATCTGTTGGTCGAATAAACTGCACTGCTTAAGCAGCTAGTCGTTTCAGTTTCTCATTTAATGCGACCAAACACTTGAGAGTGGCCGTGCTAGTTCATGAGCACGACTAGACTGGGTCTAGTCTAGTCCACTATGAGTTTATCTGGAATCGCAACACTTTAATATATTAAACGCGACTGGGATGATAGTGGTGAATTGGGCATCATTCAGAATTTAAACCTAGCCCCCCACCTAGCCCCCCACCTCGGTGAGGAGTGTTAGAAGGCAAGGGGCTTTATTTTCTGCCCAAACTACTTTGCCTCTTAATGCAACACTGAAGTTCAGATTTTGTCCAAGGGCAACGTTTGTTGCAGCAATGGCAGGAAAATGGAAATATCTGGCGCAAGATCCCATTTCAATAATCTTGGAATGAAAATACTGTGAAACGGACAAGCCTAAGCTCAAACTGTACATGGTGATGTCAGTCCAGCTGTTTAAGGGCTTGACTAAAAAGATCTGTAGACCATGATGACAACAAGGGCTACATAACACGAACAAGGATAGCGATACAGATCCAGTTTAGGATCTACCCTGCCTCAGTAGACAGTTAACTACAGCATCCTGTCCTAGCAACTCCATGACCAAAACCGAGATAATATACAAAGTAATTTCAAAATACTTATAACCAGGCTACTACCAAAACTAACAGGTTACTTTATCTACAGATGTTTTGTTAGTTATTTGTGTATGTAGTAGGTCTTTCTTGGACAAATATCAGCTACATTTTTAGACAGAGGTGAAACTATTATTTCGCCAAGGCAGAGTTCCTTGCTTAAAGGATTAGCAGAATTTTGATTTCAACCTTGATACTTAATAATCTAGGACATTTTTCCTTCTTTTCCTCAAAATCCTTCATGAGTTTTGCCTCCTGTACCTATCAGGCAGCTGTGCACAAAAGCCTAAATGAAACAGTCGGTTCAATTTTATCAGTTACTTCCCACTGCAAAATATATTGTGTTCTTTACTAAGCCAGGCAATTTTGCATCTACCCTAGTTTGGGCTGTTTCTTTTTTTTTTTTTTTTTCTTCTTTAGCTTTTAGTAGTTAAAGCTGCTAAAATCCATGGTCACACACTTCTTCTGTTTCCCTCCCCCATTAAAATATCACCCATTAGTGATAGTGCATTAGCAGGATAAGAGTCTCACCCTGATGAATAGTGTGATATTTCAGGAATTTTATCCGAGGAGCTTTGAAGACATGAAGAAAAGTTTACAGTGTAGATTATGTGCTGAAAAGCTAACAGAAAAATAATGGAAGGTAATGTGCTATAAACCATCTATTCCTCCCAGCTTGTTTACATGTATAAATAAAAAGCATGTATATATAAATACCCACAAAAGTTGATCCATTATTATATTAATTAATTAACTTTGCATGTATATTTATATATGTATGTAAAAGTCCATTTCATATTTTGGAGTGATATAAATTATGTGAGCCCGGGATATTTCGTGGCCACCCAAGTAACAATTTCTAAAAAAGAAGAGTCTGATGACAAGTTAAATCTTCACAGCCGCTGTAGGAAAACCTGAAGCAACAGATTTCAGAAACCAAGTGTATTTTGCCGTCAGTGCAGTCAGAATTAGTTGGAAATGGTCCTTTTAGATTTGTCTAGGTAATTTGAAGCATTTTTACCCTGTTTGTCAGTCTAGTTTTTAGTGCAGGTGGTCAAGCCAGGAAAAGATAAAGGCTGAGGAGTGGTGTAATTCCCTGGCTTTCTGAGCTTCCCTCTCCAGAATTAAGATGAACTGTGCTACAGAGCATTACTGACAGTGAGGGAAAAACGAGTATCTCAGCTATGCAGTACTGTAATTCTCCTCTGAAATGGGTCACTGTCCCTTAGGCAGCTTTTAACACCCTTTCAAGCTTTGTTTGCTTTCCAGTTATAGAAGAAAGATACTAATTTGCTTAGCTTATACAGAAGCCTGACCCTAATATTTCTTATATAACAAATTGATTTGTGCCAGTTTTGTTCGTGAGTGGGTCTTTCTGATTTTTTTACTTTATTTCTTTTATTTATTTATTTTTATTTTTTTGTTTGCAGACCAAAACTGAAAAGCCTCACTTTTTTTTTCCCCCACAAACTTGAAAGACTTTAAGTTTGCTTGGACACAGACTTTGAGAGGAATTTCACTTGAGAGGGTCTTTATTGAATCTATCTACTCTTGTGTAAGTACGCTGACATGATTATAGTTAAGTTTCCATGTTGCAAAAGGAGCTTTTGAAACATTACTTTATGATATCAAAGAATGGGGCATGATCTTGAAAGCAGTGATATAATACAAAGACCTGTATTGCACTTTCAGTTCTTTTTCTCTTTTTCAGATAGTTGTTGCTTGACAATTGCTTTGGCTGGTAAATCACAAATGGCCTATGAGTATGAAACCTTTGTATACTGAATTAGTTTATATGGACATAAGTAGCGCAAGATTAAAAATTAGCCTTCTAACTAAAAGCCTTGACCATCTAACTACTAAAGAATCTAGTGCTTCAGTCAATTGGTAATGTCTCTATTAAACTCTGTATTGATTTGTTAGATCACAGAAGTTTCTGAACTGCCTCGGGAATGGTTCAAGGATACTTGAAGTGAATGGGTAGCCTTTTTAATTACAAAAGCAAGCCTAGTTAAACCTCTTGCTACAATTTACAAATGATATCAAAACCTTTATTTACAGAAGCAGTTATTATGCAATAAGAATTTGGTCTAACTTAAAGACTTGGGTACATATTAGGTATGAAACTTCTGAGATTCACATATAAAATATGTATTCATCTGTCTTAATACCAACAATAACAGCCGTGGAGCTAATTTAGAAATCATTAAAACAGAAATTGCTTTCTTCTAGCTTGTTTTCATCATCTGGATTTAGTTTTAACAGTTAAAGGAAAGAAAATACACTTGAGTAAGAGTAAATATTAGAAAGCTGCTCAATACTCACAGTTCTTGCTTTCGTTATGAACACAAACCCAAGAACTATGTTGCAGATAAGTTAAAGATTTTTCAGTCAAAAAATAGTAGTTGTTATTTGCTTGGATCCCACAGCTGTGAACTGCATTTAATTTAGGGAACAACAACATTTTATTTTTTATGTACAAATACTTTTATCTGTTACCTTTCTCATGAAAATTAGTTTCTCTTCCATTTGAACAGGTTTTTATTCTAGGTAACTGGCTTCTTTGGAACATTGCAGAAATCTCATTCCTTAGAACTTTGCAGAAATCTCATTCTTTAGAATGAAGAGTTTCTTTAAACTTTGCTAATATCTATACTGATTTTAAATAAAAGAAAACCGATCAAATCTGACATTAGTGGATGAATTTTGGAAAATGATAAAGCTTTTGCATTTAGAAAAGTGTAGGTTTTGCTGTCTTTACTTAGAGGCATGATATAGAAGTGTGCAATAGATCAATTTCACTGCAGCACATCAAGGAAATAATGGGAAAACTGTTGATATTGACTCTATGCTGTGTCTCTTGTGCATAAAAAAAGTTCTTTAGAAAATCTGGATAAAAATCAAAGCCAGAACTCAATTAGGCTATGAATATTATTTTTGTGAAAACACAGATTTATATACTAATCTATTACTCACATATGTAGGTGAGAAACAAATATGAAAGTTTTATTTATTAATTCTTATACATAAAAATAAAAGTTAAAACTTGGAAAAAGTTTAGTGTGTGCAAAAAGGATCATACAATGTCTCTGTTTTATTTTTATTGATTATTCTTTGTTTTAAAAAAGTAAAGGATAAAAATTATATTCATGTTGCTGCTGGTCTTTTCCTCAGTAGTGTGTGTATACCAGAGGAACTGATTATTCATTGTCCAGTCAGAAAAATAATATAATGTTGCTTTGAGTAGAGTTCATGATAGGACAGTCAATACAATAATGAAAAATCCATAAATATTAATATAATGTATTATTCAAAATTATATTATGTCCAGTATCTAGTAGAATCAGCATAGTAACTTATTAAGTAGTGTCAAACCAGGATGGGTAGGTACATATTGGAATTCATTTGTCTCTTCATTGTAGATATAGTACCTGATTTGTAAATAATCACATATTTAAACAATTTAAACAGTCCGGTTTATTTGAATTATAGGTACACTGAAAAAAGAATAGATCCCTTGTGCTTTCTCAGGAATGGGTTAGTCATTTGTGCCATGTAATAACATTTCTTTGTGCAAATCTTAATTAGCCTAACACATTATTCAATTTTATGCATTTGCTATAATAGCCCATAAAAATAAAAGTAACTCTAGCAAACTCTTCCCTTTTGCAAACATTTTTTTTTTTTTTCATAAGTTATATTTGGAATTTCGTCTAGAAGTTGTGCAATTTTCCAATGTTGTCTAAGTGACTCTTAAACTCTTACATATTGAAAGTTGTCAAAGAATGTGTTCCTGTAGTGGAATATATGGGATGGAAAAGAAGGTTCGTTGTTCAACACGCGTTTTTACTAAAGTTCTTTGGTCCCCAGTGAAGATGCTTAACGTTTTTTTTTTGTTTGTTTGTTTTTTTTTTTTGTGGAAGTAAAGTGGCATTTTCAGCTAGTAGAAGAAATAATGATACAGAAAGTACATATAAAGTGCTTTGAGCATGAGAAACTCTAACCAAGAGCAAAAACCTATATTACACAAACCAAGAAGGCCTCCTTATGATAAACTACATGGTACCTTTATGGCAGGTAGTGAGAAACTAGGGGTTAAAGACAATGAAGAGGACCTGACTATGCTAAAAAAAAAAAGAAGTAAGAGTTCTTCAGAAGGAAGACTCAGATGATATAAACTGCAGGTGCACAAGTCCCCTAGTTTCATAAAACCCTAGTTTCATAAATCCTGGCTCAGAATGATAAGTAGATTATTGGAGGGCCCAGCTCCTCTTTAATGTCCTCTATTAATACAGCAATTTATTTCTCATTTCCTCAAAGGCAATATGTAATATATATCTCACAACTTCAAGAACTGAATCTAAAATATTTAATTGTGCCTTTAAAAGCTACATGTAATTTTTTTGGACAGAATGAAAATAAGTCTGTATTACTTGTGGTGATTTCTACTGCAATACACACATTACATCTTAAAAGGCAGATATTTCATAACCTATATTTGTTTTCCATAAGTTTATATGTATCTACCTGCATTATATCAGACTTTAAAGTACATAAGCTTTATAGTATGTTTACTGACCAGTATATGTCTCTTCTGTAACAAATTCTAACAACTAGGAAACTTAAACTACTAATAACTTATTTTTCAGATATTTGTTTTTCTAGTTATTGTTATTTGGAATACATTACATGGCACTTTTAAGGAACTGGGATGCAGTATAAAAATAAGATTGATTTTTTATAAAATATCTCAGTTGAAATGTTTAATGCTACTATAGTTCAACTCTCTCTAAGTGCTTAGATAAATAATAAATGTGTTGCATTAACAAGTTTAGTATAGCATCTATAGACAAGTAAGGCTATGAAAACAGTGAAGTAGACACAGAAAAAACATGGTTCCATTTTTAACATTTAAGAAACTCGCACATGTTAAAAAACTCTTTTGGTTCCTAAATCTAGTTAGTATAACGACAGATAACTCTTAGTATTTCATCTGATTTAAAGAAATTAAGGCTAAGGTAATATTTTGACTGCAAATTTACCTTTTGATCTAAATGTTCAAGCACATCCTAAATCAAGCCCTATATTTCCACCATCAACGATGGTATTTTTGATGCAAGCAACTGCAGTTATAGAATTTAGGTGTCTGTTTTGATTCACTGTTCATATATTTGTATAAGTAAAGCTAAATATAGATACCTTTTAAGAAAATGTAAGCAATTTGTGTTAAAAATACAAAAGGCCACTAAGTTAAATTTTGGAATTCAAGACATTGCATATGATAATACTGGAATGTGAGGTAAAAGTGGAATATGGCAAGCTATCCTTGTCTTCAGAACAGCTATGACAAATTTTATAGTATTGTATAATAACACTGTATAAAAGAAAATTCTTCTTAATACTGAGCATATCTGAGGTTTGCTTCTCATCAACAAGAACTGAGGAGACCAAGGGCTAAATTCAGGTGTCCACGTGTAGGTATTAGTTTCCTTTGAGAAAACCTGGGATATCAGAGACATCTATACTGTATTCATGGATCAGTCACAGACCTATTAACCCTTCTGGATTGGCAGCTAGAGGCCAATCAGGCAACCCGAAGACATCTCAAAGGACACCAGAAGTCTACACGTTCCAAACTGAAAAATTGTGTAACTCTCTTTTCTATAGGAGCAATCTGTTCAAGAGGGAAAAGACAGATCGCAATACATAGAGTTAGTCAAGTATATTCAGTGATGACTTTGTCATACCTCATGTATCTAGAAAGTGAGAAGATTAAACTTTATACAGAAATATCCCATTTTCAGGACATGTAAAGATCTGGTAAGGTTGCACTTGTACTCCTGGAAGGACAACAACCTTCATTAATGTCTGGACTGCCTTGGATGGATGTATTAAATCAGGCTGGGATTGTTTATTCTTCCATACAGTTACCTAATAAGGCAACTGAATAAACTAGAGACCCTGGAAAGATGCAGTAGCTGGCACAGACCTATGAAATAGCGTTGAGTTTCTGGACACACTGAATCTCAAAAAGCAGGATGCCTTTTTATGCTTTCTCTAGAACTGGATCCGTCAGCGCCGGTCCTGAAGCAGAAGGGTACGTAACATGGACAATGCAGACCAAAGTGATGAATGAGGAGTAAATTGAATGCTGCAGGCTTATTAAATAAAGGCACTCATTCAGCACCATCTGGCCTAACTGATTTGCATATATGAAGATTAACAAAGAAGAAGATTTCTTGTCTTTTATCTTTACTTGTATTAACTTTCTAGGGGAGAACATGATATTGTAAAGAATGATAGATAAATTTCCCTGTCTTCCTTTACTCCTTCCCAGAGAGAACTTTATCAGTTTAGCATAATTTTATAATACTTCACTCCACTTTAGAAATGACTAGAAAATTATAATTAAAAAATATTGCCTGTATTCACTACAGCTGTTGAAAGTTTTTTAAGAGAAAATTAATTTGTTAAGTAAAGCACTTGAAAATTAGGAAACAATTTAATTGACTTATACAAGGAAATGTTGTCAGCAAAACTTTGGCAGTAACAGTACAATCTCTGGAAGCAGAAGCAAGGTCAGGCTTCACAGGAATATTACAGAGCTGTGGTTTGTATATGCAGGGAAAAGACCAGAAAGGCCAGCAGGCAAACGACTAGAAAGGCCAAGGCCAAACAGTTGAAGTTGTCTCGCGTTGTATCAGACAACAAGAAAAGCTTTTTAAGTATGCTGATAGCAAGAGGAGGGGCTGATACTTGTTGAAGACAGTCATCTGACTAATAAGGATGAAGAAAAAGTAGAGGTGTTCAATTCCGTAGCTCACAAAAAGAATGACTTTAATGGTTGGCAAGAATACTGTTATATCTCTGAGCTACGAAGCTGTGAAGAACGCATGGACATTTGCAAGTAATGTTGGGAACAGGAAGACTCATCTGCCCTGATTGTTCATCTGCACAACTGTATAGACTGATCAAACATAGGAATATATATCTATAATTATATACTGAAAATATAGGACAAACACATTAAGAACTGCACCTCACTTTCTGTTTTGATTATAGTTGTGTGTTTCAACTTAAAAGTGGTATGTATATATGTCTGTCTATGTATATATACATATAAATGTAAAGTTTTAATAGCCTTATCTTTTCAGCTACATTCTGAACTTGTATAAATTGCCATCTGGGAAAGTTCACATCTGCATGTTGAAGAAAAAGTATTTGAAGAATCTATTCTTGTGTTTGTGGTTGGTTGTTTTTGCTATTGGTTTATTTTTCAAGTGACATTTGACTAAAAGTTACCAAAATATTCAGATTTTCATATGTGGGGACAAAACTTTTGTTTTGGAACTATGAAATATTTTCTGTCATATTAATATAGTGCACATCAAGCAAGTAAATAATAGTGTCCTTTAGGTCATGCAACATTTAATCCTTTATTAGAGGTTGTTAAATAGATTTTTTACAAAGCAATTACTGAGATATAAAACTATTCAACTCAGTAATTCCAGTAATATTTAATGTTAATCTTATGTATAGTCAAGCAGGGGAATATCTAACATTTTTGAGTTATCTTACCTTTTAATTATTTTTTTTTATAAAAAGGATATACCAAAACCAAAAACATACAAAACACAAGCACATATTGGTTAAGGGAGGAAAAGAGTATTCATACTTACAATAAACAATATAATAACGAATGTATACTTTTTATATGAAAAAATACCAGTTGATTAAAATTACACATTTGTATAGACAGACTAAACATCAATGTTTTCCAATGTCATTTCCTCACTTTACATGTTCCTTTCCAGACCGTACTATATACTTGGTTATTAAGAATCCTAGCAATACTCTCAAAACAGGAGGGAATTATTAACAGCATTGAAGGATAATGAGACTTCTTTCTGGGGAGATGAATAATTTTCAGAATTTTTTCTTACACATTACTTTTCCATACACCTTAAACTTTTTTGAGTCAAGTTAGGAATTACACTGAAGACCCATAAAGCGTTGACATCTTCCAGAAGAAAAAGATTTGAATAAGAACTTCATCTCATTTACAAGTACAGAAAACCTCAACTAGGCCATAGACTTCATTAGAAATTTTATGCTTGTGAACAGAATATTAAGAACTGAAATATGGAAATTTCATTATTTGAAGATATTGAAATATTAAAAAAAATGTGCTTAAATGAACACTAGATCCCATACTATGCTATATTTTTTGAAAATACTATATTTTTTTTTACATTAGTATTGTACAAATTAAACAAACCAAGTACAATTCCAGAGTACACTTCACTTATGTCAAAAGTTCTGTGCTTATAATGATACCTCAATCAGGTATTTATTAGGTTGTCATGCTTTCAATACACATTCCATGATTTTTAATAAACAATTTTATCGGATTAAATATTCTATGAGTAATACATTTGCAATAAAATTGAGTACAATCATTCATGCATTTATGCAATTAATTTCAATAACCTGAAGTAAATTCTATAATCATGATTAATACTGATTAGGCAAAGTTATTGATATGGTTTGATTATATGGAAAAGTTGAAAAAAATGCGAAATGTAGTCTTCCATAATGCACAATATTTTTTTAATTTGTTATTATTTTCTGGTCTATACCTTTTATTTTTAGAATAGGAGTTAAATTCTTTTTTTAAAAAAAAGAAAATAGAAAAAAGAAAAGTCAGCACAAAGCCCCAGTGTGCCACTATATCAATATCTGTTCATCTACAAACATAATTGAATTATCCAACTTCTTTGTGGTCATCCTAACACATGACATTACTAATTAAATGATGCATTAATCTTCAGTTATTTAACACAAATATGAAAACCCATGAAGATTACATTCCCACGAGATAATACAAATGTACACGGGTATTAAAAACAGTTGGGAATTTCATATGAAATATTCTCCACCTTGGTAAAGAAATATAAGACATTAGAATTTTTCTAAAATATTTAAATCTTTGGATACTTTTCTTCAAAGTGCTTTAGATAAATGCAAATGCTACTGGCAATAAGCAGCAGATCTGTTTACTAGCACAAGTAGTAGAAAATGTCATTTTATGTGCTAAACTTTTCTAACAGGTCCCTAGATTGTTTGTAACAAGTCAGTGTTTATTTCTCTGCCATTTCTAATAAGCCAAAGAGATTGGTTTTATTTTGTCTATTGTCTACTTTCATCTTGTTTTATCTACTTTTAAGTCCTTGAATCATATTATTTCACTGTCAGAAAAATGAACAGTTTCCAAGTTTCATCATTATTTGGAAAGCTCTTTGAAATCTCAGATCTCACAATAATAGTGGATGCCTTGTATTAGTAATACAACATTTACTTGTGTATATTGTATTGTTTCTAGCAAAATAATCTGATTTATCTAGAAATCTGTTGGAAACACAATTACCTGAACCATTCCTATTTTATTTCTTCAGAATTAGTAAAATTCTTCCTTTGTAGATGATCATAAATCATGTTTGTATGTTATGCACTGTTTTCTGAAAAGCATGACAATATTAATGAGGATTACAAAAGGAGGAAGCCCTCCATTGTGTGTTTATTTCAGAGACTTTCGTGGTATACTGTCAAAATATACATAATATAGAACATTTTCTTGAAGAACTGCCTCGGACAGTGAAGTTATTTCTTCATATTTTTATACAGACACCTATACTACAAAACTACATTATCTTGTATTGGTCTGAATACACATATGTCAGATTGAATAGTCATATGTGTAAATGTCAACAACCTGATTCAACAGCTGTGAGTTTAATATCTCACAAATGACACTAACTTTAGTAATGACAATATACTAATAATTAAAACAACAGGCCTATATTTCTAGACTTCAGGGAATTTAAATTTTAATTTAGGAAGATGAGAGGTTACTGAGTACTCTAACAGCTAAGGCTGGTTTCAAAGCAAGCGACGAAATCTATTTTTAAATAATTATTATTTACAATGACATGCCACACTGTTTCATCCAACATCGGGGTCATTCTTACCTGTTTAGAAGTTAGATCTTTGTGAAAATGAAAGCCACCATATTAAAAATGTATCAAGCAGTCACTATATAAATCAAAATCTGTGGAAACATTAATAAAGGAAAAATTGGCATCAGTTTTCTTCTGCATTATGCTAATTAACAGCTAAGCAACATGGCTGAAAGTGTAAATATCTGTGTTATGAAGATACTGAGTATTTTATATTAAGGAACTAGGGGACTGAAGAAATGTAAAAAAAAAATCTGTAGATAACTACAGACGATATTTCTCCAATATGCAACAGAAAAAAAAAAAATCCTATGAAGCTATCTGTTACCTGAAATGAGAAGTCATTAGATTTCTTTCGGTTTCTATTTTTATGTGTATGGAATGCTTTTTAATTAACAGACATTATGAATACAATATATTTAACAGATGTAGTTTCTACAGAATAAATTTGTCTCATATTAAAAGTAAATTCTACCATCTGAGATAGAGATAGAAATAGCAATGTTCTGTTTCATACAGCAATTTATCTTGAGAGCTGCTGCATCTCTCTAGTTCTTGAGAAAAGAACATCCTTAATGTAATAGAAGCAACGATTGAACTTCCCTTTCAAATCAACCCGATTCCAGAGAGGTTAAAAAAAAAATGAGGCAGCCTCTCCTTCTGGAAGTGAGCATGAAATGTCTCTGTCTTAATTCCAGTCTATGGATATGGCACCAGCTGTAATTGTTTCCTTCCAACCTATTAGTTCAATTCTTAAGCAACCGCAGTCACACAGTCAACATTTTGCCTTTTTATCTTGTCTGAGGTTTCACAGGGATTCAGTCTGATGGAGGAAAGTCACAATTCACAGGAAAAATGTTGCTCGGTATTTACATCATAATAGTGTGCTGAAGCTTCCAGTTATTAACCAAGGTCCCATCACAAAAAAAAACCATACAGGCCTTTCCAAAAAGAACTCATGACTGAGCAATCATTTGAACAACTCACATAAAGATGAACAAAGGCCTAACTTGACCACGACTATTTTCAGCTTTATGACTGCTCATTTAAAAGGAAGGCAAAAAACAATTTGGAAGAGGCCTTTCAGGTCCACGTCAAACAGTGGTGATAAAGAAGGGGATATCATAGTGTACTATTGCACTTGTTATACTACTATAGCTGGTATTAATAATGAAAACACGGGAAAGTACCTCATCATCCTCCCCAATTCTGCATTGAATGACCCCTATGAGGTACTTTCAGATGCTTTATAAGGAACTACCTATATTTCTAATCTCAGGATATCAAAAATAATAACTTTGACTTTCACCGCACAAGCTCTGATACAAAGAAATCTCACTGGTGTGGTATTCAATCCGAGTTGGCTTGAAGTGGTGGTGTGATTCGTGGGAGAATACCCTTACAACAAAATATAACACATCGTTCAATCTATAGCTTAGTGCACTAATTATGCTTAGAATTTGTAAATGTTATTACTTATACAAATAATTAGCAAAAAACTCTAATTTTCAAAAATATCTTTCTTATATTCACAATGACATCACTATCCATGCTGATTACTATAATCAATCACTGTAATCACTCACAGAAACTACTGTATTTCAAAGTAGCTCATATGTGTAGACATTAGTATTTTCCCAAATTACCTTTCCTTTCCATTTCTGCTACCATTGAGTTTTTTCTTTGACTGAAACCCAGAAACATTTTCTCACATCCCTTTATCACCTGAGATGGTCTTTTCCACTGAGTCAGATTACATGGCAAAGAGGAAATCTGAGCAGGATGCAGAGAGGAATCTTTGCAATGGGTTCTGAGGTCGGTTCTGAGGTCAGATTCACAAATTCCCTAAAAAGAGAAATTTCTCACACTTTTACAAATGGGACATGTTTTGGTTCCTAGTACTTTGGGGTATGAAGTCAAGGTGGAAGAGCTAGGATAAGAACATGAAGAAGGCTGCAACTGTGCAAGAACTTCAATGAAGCAAGAGTTGAAAGAAGACTAACACCTGCCCTTCTGTGGTCCTGTGATTTTGTGAATACATAAAAGCTAGACACACCAGTGCTCAGCCTGGACCTTGGAGCATGATCAGGTCTCCAAAGCTAGACACACAGGCATTTATAAACAACAGCAACACGGATCTGAATCCAAAGCTGATGATCACTGACCAGGGGTCCCTCAGAAGTTAGCACATTCAGCGATTTCTCATAGGTAGGAAACAGAGAACGCTGAAGGCAGCGGTGACTTCAAAACCCATGTCTCACAGCAGTCACACAATATTCAGGAAAGATGCTGTCATGCACTCAGGATGTAATAGTCATTACAGTCATATTAAAGCATTCATACAAGAGAACAAGGTTCGATACTTCCTTTTTTTTTTTTTTTATTTTTTTTTTTTTTTAAGGGCATTCAAATATACATGTTCCTAGAGATTACTTGGCATAAGTAAATGATGGCTACCGTGAGGATGGGAAATTTGCTTTCCTTCGCTTTAAACGAGGAAAGCAGCTCCAAGTACTGGTTCTTGCTCCCGAATGTGTTATATGAATTTTATGTCTGATGCCTAATTAATCAACAGTCCCTTGAGCAAGGACTTCTGTTTCATTTGCAAATCTTGCTTTTAAATTGAAACTGCTTGATGAGTCATCAGCTCTGGGGATAATAGATAAGACATTTAATATTATCTTGATACCTCTTTTTATTTTTTTTTTCCCTTCTAAATATAACATTGTTTTCTATATGACATTTTTGGCTGGAAAATGAACCTGAAGATATTGACTACAGATTTAATTGACAGAGATGTTTTTTTCACATTTTGTAACGTTGGGGAATACCTATTTCCAGGTAAGTAATTTAAAACACTGAAAACAGAGAGCACAAATGGACAGTTTACAAGATGGTACTTTAGACAATGTGTTTGTTGCTCTTCTTTTAATAATATATTGAAATATATTACCATGTCCTAAAGACAAAGAGCTGTAGCGGTTTGAAGCCAAGTTCTGAAATTATTGGTCAACAAACTATTCCCTTAAAAAGGAAAAACTATTGATCAAAGTACCATCTTATTCAAACATTCACACGCTCATCATGAAACAGTCCAGCACCAAAGCAGCTATAGATTCTTAATAATTAGTAAGATTTCTGAAGCTAAGTCTGAAAGCAATGAAAGATGTTAATAAAAGCAGATATTCTGAGTAAAATCTTGCTCAATGTTAATTAGATCCCAGATATAGAAGGGGTTATACTCAGAAAGATTTATTAGCTATGCACTAGGCAAGCAGGTTCTCCAAAGTATGTGGTCAAAGAAATGAAAGTATACATGCCATTTTTTGGTGAGCATCCTTGAAAAAAACTTGGAGCTTCTTAATCTTGAAAGGCATTCAGAAGAGAATTACAGAGTAAGAATTTAGAAATCTTATAAATTTTCCTTTCTAAATGCTTGCAGATACTTTCACTGGAAAATAAGGATTCCCCTTTAAAATTAATGTTAGAATTGTTTCCTCTCAAAAATAAAAAAAAAACCAAAAAATTTTTTCATTTTGTTTCAGTTTGATGGGAAAAAAAAGTCACTCCTAGAAATAAGAGATCATTTTAGTCCAGCATTCTGGATAATGAGAACTTACTGAGTTTCCATTCAGAGATGATATGCTGGTTTGCTTCAGGCAGGAGTAGCAAAGTGATCTCTCTCTACCCATCTGTCATTTAACAGATTGATGCAAAGATTTAAGGTACTATGAAGTGGAAAGATTAGATAAAGTAGAAGAGGCTCAAAGGTGTTCTTACAAGCTGATTGTCATTAAATAAAGATAATATTGATATCATGACTGTTTCAGTTTTCATTCAGAATTTTCTATTGAATGATATTAAATATGACTTTATTATACTCTGTCCTATACTGCTTAGACCTTCCCTACTTCATCAGTTGATCAGACTTGACTTAAAAAATATTCCAAATAAAGGGAAAAATCCCTTTTCTGATTACCATTTTTGTTACCATTAACATTTAAATGCAGCTCAAACAAAAGATACTGAAGTAGAGTCCAAGGTAAAAACAAGGATATTATTCACCGGACTTTTAAGTGTATTTATGTTTCTAAAAAATGCCTACTATGTTCCTGAAAATAATTTGGCTTGCAAAATTCTATGGGGTTCAACAGATCTTTGGCAGATTCAGGTTTGGTATGAACATTTCAACTACGGTGGGCTCATCACCTTGCTATGGCCAGCTAATACAAGTCTGTTTAACTATCATGTTCAGTCTTTCCCAATACAGGAATAAGGACATTTCATTTCATTTCATACATTTCCACTGCCCCAGTTAAATTACCACATTATCTTCCTTCTCTTTTCAGCATGCAATTTTCAAAGCAAAAACACATTCAGGTTGTAAGATGTGTAATGTCAATGATCATGTAATGTTGGCATGTAGTTATTACTAAGTATATCAGCTGTGTATCTAGCATGGACCAAAGCTATGTTATGAAGAGAATGTGAAAACAAAGATTAAACTCATTCAAACGTGCTAGTTAAGAATTACAGTCAAATAGCTCAGTGACTTATCACATGAATGCATAAATGTATATACATACAGAAAGAATTGTATATGTTCCTTGAAGTACTCTCTCTGCCAGTTTTTTAAAGTTCTACCCTATATATTTCACTACAATGAAAACATAGTGGATTTTATTTTATTTATAAACAATATCTTGTGACACATTGTCATAATTTAAGTTGTTTACACACTTATCTATCCTATAAAATTTTTTTTGGTTATATAGCCCTACATTCACGTCCTTTCCAACCCAAAACATTCTATGATTTTATGATTCTGTGATTCTGTGATTCTATGATTCCATGATTTTATGATTCTATGATTCTATATGTAAAACTCAAAATAGCTACCCAAGTCATTTATAACCTATTAACAAATCTCCATTGATATTATATTTCTGTACTTTCCACCATTCTAGCCACAAATGACATTAAGCAAATAAAATCCTTAATGTTGTGCCATGTTTGTTTTTTTTTTTTTTTTCTTTGCTGGTATTGCTTCAGTAAGCTTCACAGAGGATTAGACTACCCAAACCACCAAAAAAAGTTTTAAGTCTGCAGGGCTGTGAAAGTTTTACATATTCCTGTGAACTCAATGGGTCATGAAAAATTTGCTGGCCTGACTTCTTGACAGAGATTAACAGGAACAGACGAAGACTTGGCATGAATCCATTTTGTGACAAAAATTGCCATGAGAATACAAAATAGCACAATATTAATTCGTTCTCAGGAAAATGATGGCAATGAAAATGAGAAATGGCATCAGTTAAATCCATTTTCATTACTCTGTTATGATTGCAATCTTGTAGCTCTCACTGTGCTGAGTGAAAAGATCTATATTTTAGCCACATTTTTAATGTCTTTAACGAACAACTCCTTACCATTATACACCATTTCTTTCTATACTCTGAATTCTTGTTTTAAAAAGTTTTTAGAACAATTCCGATATCTAATCTTGACAGAATATTTATCAATGGTCCTTAAAAATGGTCCATAGAAAGTAAAGCCATGGAGCTGTGAAGAAACTGGCATTGCATGACCTGATTAGTGAAAATGCAGAACACCCTATGTTTGTAATAAAGTTATGTAAAAATGTAGAAGCATAATATAAAACTGTAAGTGCTCAGATCAAACTAACTTTCCTTTTAAAAAAAGTCTTCAAAAATATTCTACTGAAATGAAATATATTTTTTGGATTCCAAGTGCTTTGAGATAACCAAATTGTTGACATTGATAGCAACACTAGAACTTCTACCACATTAAAAAGAATTGTGATATAAGTTAAAAGATGGGATTCTCACTGTCAAATTTTTGATTTAATTGGCATGGAATTATTTCTGTATATTTTTCTGACTCAGCATAGAAATATTTTCTCATCACTAATATTTAACTTTGCTTCTTGTGGATTAGAAAGAAATACGTCAGTATATGACATTGCTAAAAATAAATTTATTGTTAATTTTTTGTGTGTTAACACAAGGCAATTTAGAATAGATGCATCTTACTATCCAGAAAGATCACTCAAATGAAATATCCAAAGAATCACATCCTTGTCTTAACTATACTACGTATTATTTTTTTCACCGCCTCAGTTCCTACAGTGAGATTGTTTTGGATGTATTAACAGTTTTAGTCAAACTTATGTCAACATTCAGTTTTAGAATATAATTACAATAATAATGTAATTATTATTTGTAAAAGAAAAAATCCAGCAAAAGGTAATTATCAATTTGTATGTATGCCCCACTCTTTAATATACTTACACCTAACATATTTTTAGCTCTAGACATGCATGCTTGCATTTTTGCAAAGCTTAATCAGCTCCCTGTGCTTTGATTTCCCAAGCACCACTGAACCTCGTGCCCTGAGAATAGGATTAATTCTACTCCATAAATACATCTCAGTGTTTCAACATGAAAAACTGAGCAGACTAACAGATGCACAGCTCATTTGAGTACTCCAGCAGGAACTTCCACATTCCTGTCTTTGACTTTTTGTATGGGCTTCCAAGAATTCCCCTTCTGCCTACCGCTTTAATAAGTTTAATGCAGGATAATCTCTCCAGGATTTTCAAATTCTTTCTCTGACATCTTTTAAATAGAGGGGGAAAAGTACCTTACTATCAAATTACCTCAGTAAATAAAAGTGTTTGTGATTATGGCCAAATTTCAATAAATGCAATCCAAACCTATGATACTCTATTTTTACAATTTCCAACACAACATCAGGAAATATAGTGACCAAAAGCTCTTGATAAAGTGATAACAAGAACTTCCTGCCCCCTTTGACCAGGGGACACAAAGATGGGGCAACTCTATTGTAACCTGGACTTCTACAGCAGTTGGCCAGCAGCTTCCTCCTACATGGCCTCTTCCCTGCAAACTAGCCAACATAGGAATCAACTCAAAAAGCAAGACAGTACAGGTCAGCCAGAGACATGTGTGGAAGGTTTTCCATCATACATTAAGCTCATAAAAACAGATACAGCATCTTAAAGCTTCAGAATAAAATTTTTTCTAAGAAAAAGATATCTACATGGACAGTTGCAGTCTGGATCCATAAGCTCTTCTTAATGTCTGTTTCCCTTTTCATAAAAAATACTGTATGTAAGTTATATTCTTAAAAGGTAATAATAGTATAATTTATTGCATTATATATCCATGTCTTTTCGTGTGTCTGAATTCATTTTTTTTCTTTATGATCATTTCTGTGAGTAATAGATCAATATATCACTCAGATTTTGTTATTACTCTGAGTGCTGTTTTCCTTCTGCAGTTGGAAGCAGTGGTACATTTCAATCAAAACAATATATGGAAAAACAGGAGAAACAGAACTCAAACTAATTTTACATAACTTATTAGCAATAAAATTCTTCAGAGTTCTCAAGACAAAGAATTTAATGAGAATAAAACCTAGTTCATTAATTTACTCAATTCTGAAATATATAATAAGGGTAAAAGATCTTAGAAAGATTAACATAGTACAGTTTTGAATTAATCTTAGAGTCCTGCCTTGTCCCATTGCCTTATCTTGCAACACTAAATCCTCCTTTGGTCCTGGAATTCTAATAACATTCAGAACTGACCCTTTATCTTCAAAGCATAGTCACTGTTACTTTTCTCTTTTCCCCCACTACAATTTTGAAATCTTAAAGTAGAAAAAAGCAGATAAAGTATACTGATTCAGAATGGTATTAAGCTGCACTTCTGTTCAGTGCTTTATCACCTGAGCAATTATATATTTTTAAAAGAAAGTTGTTCCGTCTTCACTTGAAAAGTAGTTTACACATTCAATTGCAGCGACTGTATCAGGCAAGACCGAAATTCTACATAGATTATATAAAGCCCATTTCAAACTTTTATTTGAAAAGACCCTTGAAATATTAGCTAAGTTGGCTTTTGTCTCTCTTTTCTTACCCACGGAGTCTTTGTGCCATGTCTAGCTCTCTATCTGCTTAATGATGTCAGGATGCTGCCTCATAGGATCTAACTGATACAGTTCTCCTAATGAACAAAATGATCTCTCCAGGCAGTGACATCAGACACTGTCTTCAAGGTGATCCAGGCTCTTATGAAGAGTTAGTGTTATAAAATTACATATATAGTTTCTTGAAAGTCCTATCTAGGGCAGTTTTTGAAGAGAGCTGTGACAGTGTAGACAGCAGGGAATCACAGCACTCAAATCTCAGCATAGTTAAAATAGAACTACTTGAACGAAGCAAAAGCTGCGTGGTCTGGGCCATCTGAAAATTGGTCCTGAACACCCAGATTCTCTGACTGAACTTCTTTGTGTAGGTTCAATGGACTGATGTTATATTAAGTTGTAGTGCCCTTCATAAGTTAGCTGTGTCAACGACTTGACAAAATGCTATTCTTCCATGTTCACTGTGCATTTAAAAATTAAAAATAGCTGAGTAACTAATTGTAAGGCATTTAGCAACAGATGGACAGAGTTCTGATACTTCCAAAACAACAAATCATATACGTATATACGTATATAAGATTCCAAAACCATAGAAACTGGGTTAACTTTAACTCGGGAGCTCAAACCCTCTTAATCCTAATTAGGGAAACAGTATTCTGTATAGAATATGAAAGGCAAGGTACTGTGTTTCACTGAAAGGGAATTACAAAGTACACTAATTACCTCCCACAGCAATGTTTCTTCCTTAGAAAATATTAAAAAAATAATTTATATAGCAGATATTTCTTTGGTGAATTTTGGGAATTAATGTATGCATGTGTGCCTGTAATTAAGACTTTCTGATGTAATGAGTTCTTTGTATGGTTTTCCTGTACTCTGGTCATCTCTACTTTCTTACATGACATGTTTTTCTGTTAGGAAGTGAGGAACTGCTAGTTTTGTATCTGACTCTGAATCTTACTGAGGAAGTTTTGCCTCAGTGGAACAATGAAGCAGGTACAACATAGGCAAAGCTGCTGCTCTACAGAAAAAAAAAAAAAAAAAAAAAGGGAGCAGCTGTGTGTTTACATTAAACACCCCTAAAAAGGCACATGTCAAAAATACAAGAATAGAGGAAAAAGCACTTGCTGCTTTTTGGGCAAAAGCAGTACTTTTCATTGTCGTTCCTGCCGAAAGTGATGGAAATTCATTACAAGTGTAAAAAAAACACAGATTGCTCAAAGGGAAGCCAAAGAGTTAGGTTTCTGTTCATCTGGAATCCTGAAATAGTTTAAACACTTCTAGATGCCAAGGAAACTGAGATGATAGTGATCTACACATATATTTGACTAATATATATGCGTGTGTGTGTGGTCTGTATACATATTTCAGAAAGTTCTCTGCAAAAATCTGTCTACGTAGTACTTGCAATATATCTTTCCTGAAAGCTTAAAGAACTATTCTGTAGTAAGAAGAAGAATGACAATGCATGTGTCTTGGCTACAGCACAATTTGGATAATTCTTTTTCACTTGAGGATATCACAGATTACTGTTTCAGAGTCTGTGTGCCACAGGTGAAAACTAGGCTTTGTGTCTCTTTCACAACTACTGAGAGGGCTGTACGTAAAAATGGCAGGCAAACAATGTCCTGTTTCACTGGCGACAGTGTCTCAGAGGCTGTTAGTTGCTCTCTGCCCTGGTTCTCATTACTGAGTCTCACAATTGCTTTGCCTTTCGCTGCAGCAGTGTTAGAAACAACAAAAAAAAAAGACCTTCTGATGGTGAATAGCAGCATTGTTTTGAAAGCTTCTAGTACAATCCGGTGTCTAAAGTAGCCTCTGTATAAGAACATGGTTTGTACAAGTGTAGAAAATGATTGCCATCCTGTTGATGAGCTGGGTATAAGCTGCTCACACCTTGAGCTCAAGTACCACTATGCTTAGAAGGCCAGAAGCACACGTACCCTCTTTGGATCAGCCTCATGAAAAGATGCAGACAACAACAAAAAGCAGATTTCATAAAAGCAAGGAGACAAAATAAAGACCACACCAGACGGCACAATGTGAGGGTAGAGCAAACACCTCTAATTCTCTGTGCTGAATTTGCACCTGATAGGGGAATGGATTGCCATTTTCATATTTTTTCAACTTTCGCATGAGCATGCGATGCTGACAGTAACATACCATAGAAACATTCCATTAAAACCTGGCATAAAAAAGGACTTTTTATACAAAAGAAAATCCAGTAAAAGATAAGCATGCAATTCAGTGTCCTGCCTTGATTGCGGGACTTGTTTGTGTCTTTGTTTTTAATAAGATACATTTTGTCTGCGATTCTCGCATCACGCTGTGTCTGACTTAATGTGCGAGGCACTTTAGCATGGCATGATTGTTCTGTTACTTCAGGCAGCCCTCCAGCTGTGGGCCAGCACTTGGTCAAACTGATTTGCGCTTGGCAGGAGGCTAAGAACAGACAACACTTTCAATTGTACGTTTTTTACTTTGTGGGGGCTGTGGTTGGGAATAGCCAAGAGCGTTCTCTCAACCCTTTCAACAGTGAGCACTTTGGTCTGCTAATCAGCCACAACCTCTGCTCTTAGAAAAGGGAGGATTAATGGCAGTTTTCAGAAAATTCTGTTAAGTTTACAGTGGTTTAGTAGTCTCTTAAACTGCATAACTACTCCAGTCAATTACATACTGATTCTCATTCTTATGACAATGATTCTAATGAGAAAAGGAAATCGTACAACATGAATCTTTTTTTTGTGATAAAGATTATTGCAAGGATTTGACAGGGTACAAAATTAAACTCACCCTCTTAATAGTCTTGAAATTGTCATCTGCTGTCCCCTTCCAATGCCTTAAGGGAGGTGACTGCTTGGACATTATCAGTCACAAAACTAGAAAGCAGATCTGTGCTTCCTTCAACTCAGTGAATCATCATGCAGAGACCACATTGTAAGTGATAAAGACTGCTACTTATGCAAAGTAATAAATAGGCAATAAATAAGGTCTTTTAATTTAGCTGAACAAGAAGGGGAGTAGGGATGAAAAGCAGAGCTTGGCCAAATTGACACGTTCAGCAAAATTCCTTTTTTCATGCTGAGATGAAATTTTGAGTAATAGATCAAAAGGATAGATGCTCAGTCCATCCTGTCAGTCTCATTTCTTGTGACTGTTTAGGTTGCATTAACACCTGAATTTTGAAATCTTGGTGGCAGTGGTTCACAACTGAGTTAGCTTGACATTACCTTGGAATGAAACGATTGAAAAGAAAATCTGAAGAAAAAACATAACAAAATACACCATTATTTATATGATCATCCAAGTATCGTTTCAGGAATTTAACTTGAATATCCTTTTTTTTCTTGTTTAGACAAAAGCACATCCCACAGGACTAAGGAAAGCTAGACTAATTCTCATTACATCATAACCTTTGTGTAAGCAACATGTAGGTCCTTCATCTTTACATACAGTTAATAGTTTTAAAATACAGTTCATAATCCTTCAGCTAAAATAATCTGAAAATCAGTACATTCAAGACTGATTGTGAGATGTTTTTATGTAGCAGTTACTTGGAGTTACAGAAGGGGAGATAACATTCAAGGGCAAAAGAAGGTAGAGTTTTACCATATTTTGTTTACTTTAAGGCTATTCAGCACAAATGAAGCATAAGGACCTCAGTGTTTCAGGGTGCAATTCCAGAAGCATCAGTTGTCTCAAGATAAAATGTAATACTATCTGCTTTTAAAAGCAGAAGAACAATCCAAGATTGTGACAAGGTCATAAAGTGCTGAGACTTTTCCCCTTTATGTAATTAATCGCCATTTAATTTTCACTACATAGATCCAGCTTGTACAGATGCAAAATCTGATGATGAATGAAAACAAATCATTGCATAGGTGACAAGTGGGGAAAATATGGGCGCATTGTAGCAAAAAAGTGATTCATCCATGTAGCTGTACAATGATAAGGACATACACTTTTTAATGACAGCATGTCCTAAAGGACTCTATCTTATATGCACATGAGTATAAATAACTACTGTGCTTTCAGCAATACATCATTTATCTGAGAAAGAATGACCATGTAGTGTAAAGCAGCAGGGACAGAAATTCTGATCAGTAACATTACATATGAGCTACTGTACCAGGACGCTGCCCAATGAGGCTTTTTTCCTAAGGTGAACGTAGGGTAGCACTGCCCACCACAGAGAAAGAGTTCATGTGAAGAGCGGTCTGTCTCATGAAAATCTTCCTTTGCCCTGAGTTTAATGCCTCTCCCATGGATGACAACAATAAATTGAGATAAGTCTGAAAAATATAGAGGGCATTATAGAAGGTAAAGCTGATGTCCTCATGCGATGACAAGGGGCATCACTTTTAGAATAAATACTTTTCTAGGAAATTTTTTCCTCAAAATTTGCAAAGGTGTGCAGGCACCAGACTCCTACAGGTTTCATAACCTTTCCCAAGGATGCTGTATTGCATAGAACACAACTGAAAAGCAAAGGATGAGATGCCAAAAGAAGGAAATCACAAAGGTGTGGTAATGTATCTACTCTTTCTAGTTTTCATTTCTCTCTTTTTTTAATGTTTTTCCCAAACCTTTATCCCTATGGACAAAGCTGCAATAAATACAGGGTGACAGTGATGTACCAAATGAGGGCAAACATGTGATTTCTGCTGCCTGTAGCTGTCACCCAGACACAAATTTATGGCAGTGGGGTGAACAGGTTCAAGAGGAGAGGAAGCAGGGGAACAACTAACGGGCTCCAGAATGTCTTCCTGCAGCTCTGCAAATGGAATTTCACCAAAAAAGGCAACTTGGCTTAAATAGGAGGACATGCTACTCAACAAAAAGACCACTCAGCTCTTGATATGGGTTTTCAAAATATTTCATTTCAAACGCACAGTAGTGCATAAAGAAAGGGAAAGTACAGAGCTAAATCTATAGCTTAAGGAGGCGCTGTGCTACACAGTGTTTTCGTCTGGATCAGGAATGCGTTTTTTTAAGTGAATATCCTGATTGTCCCCACTTGCAGTGCTTCTGATCACATCGCTGGGACATGAACAGGATTCCTTTCAAATGAAATTAAAGCAGAACATGCAGTCCTGATGTGTAACTAATAAATCCAAGTGCTAATATGCATTCAAGTCCCCAGGGAGAAACAAAAGTTAATCCAAAATAAAGATCCTGAAATGCGTAATGTGGATACTAAGCCTTCCATATGAACAGTTTTGCTGTCAAGATCCACTCCAGTTGGGCTGTGCTACTTGCTGTGATGGGCTGAAGCTGGTTGGCCAATGCTAACAGAGACTCAAAAAGGCAGAATGTCTGGAATTTTGCACACCATGCCCAGTACTCTTCCAAATTGCCTTTGAACAACTGCTGTGTTGCAACCTGAGAAATAAATATTCACTGTAACCACGTGTGTTTCCCATTTGACATCTATGACGAAGACTGGAGAGAATTTGGGTGTCTACATTCAGAGGTCGACTTTAGACAAACTTTATTGATGGCACTTCTCCACTCCTTCTTTTTGTGCCTGAGCAGTACTTTTAAAATATGAACCAGATTTTGATATTTTAACTTTGAATAGTTATCAGTTTACACTGAAAATGACCTTACCTGGGGGAATCATAGTGGGCTAAAACAATATTCATATTGAAAGAAGACTCCAAATATATAAAAATTCAGAAGATGTTAAAAATTATATTGATTCTTTCCTTTCCCACCCACAGAAATCATTCTTGTTCTATGTGTGAAATTTTTTTCAGGGAAACAGAAATTCCTATTTGATCCCCTATACATTACTTGCCCTTACATTTCACCATGTACTTTGATTTGAAGAAGTCATGCTTTGTAAAAGAGACATCAGACATGGACATCAGATAGTGCAAACTCCATTGCCTCTATTTCTTTTTTTCCCAGTTTCCATCGTCTAGCTTTAGTTTCTGTATACTGTTTTCTATGTTACACTCATTATTTGAAAAACATTTCACTAATATGAAATGTCCCTGTTAAGGAACTTTAACACAACCTCTCAGTCTTTCATTTGAAAAGTTACATTCTTGAATTCTAACACAAGCACTTATGTTCAACAACCCCTCAAAGATTTTTGCAGTTCTCATCATCTCCCTTTCCAAATTTTAGCATAAATGATATTACACACTGGTCTCACCAGAAGCATATGTAGGATAATAGTCATCCCCCTAATCTGGTTTCTTTACTCATTTGTTAATTATGGAGTTGATCTGCTTCTCTTTAAATCCCATTTAAATTCCATATTTAAATTCCATATCGTAAAGGATATTTTTGAATAAACGTACTTTAGAAACTTTGTCTTTTGAAATTTCCCAGTTTTTTTACTTTGACATATCACAAAACAATCAAAAGCATTTTCAAAGTTAAGACTATGTAAAAAAAATTATCAAAATGGATTACATAATATTTTGATAATACTAACATTGATGTCATGTTTACACTTCTGTTCAGTATTACACGGCAATAGAATTGTGTACATCATAGACATAGAAGCATCAACACCATTTCATTGACAGCCTGTAAAAGTAATATTACTTAGAGATTTAAGCATTTAAGCATTAAGTATTAATAGAGATATAAAATTCCTTTATGTAGTTAAATAGACTTTTGGTTCAAGAGGTTATCCTAAATGTGGAAGGAGTGAAGGAATCAGTTTGGATAGATTAAAAGAAAACAAATCACTGACCATTTTTTTTTTTGATCTTCATTGATATAAATGGAAGCAAAACTTTTTTTTCTCCCCAAGCCAAACCCCAAATTGCGTCCATCTTAAGATTGAATATATAATTTCTACTTTAACAGTTGCAAAGTAGATGTTATTTCACAAAGCTAGAATCTAGGAAGAAAAATAACCTTTTAGCTCTAAGTAGCTAAGGTATTTTCTAAACGTTCTGCATCCTTGTGAAGTTCTTTAAACACCAGGATTTGAGTTTTTCTCAGTATCTCACTGAAGCTAACCCAAATTGTATAAAGTAAACAACAATTCAGTAAGTGAGCAGAGAGAAGTATAACTATATAAGTCACAGGCTAAGGCCCTCCCCAGGAAAGTGCAAGTAGCTTAAACCTTGTAAGAAGCAGGAGACTCCCATGGAAATCCATGTTAATCTCTTGACTATAGAAGAAGATAAACAGCTCCATAGTTTCAAAATCACTACCTGTCCTGAAAGAACCTAATACCCTTCCTTTCTTTTGTCACATTAAAATCTTCCAGGCACCTGAATTACTTCTTCCTATGAAGGGTGAGCCACATTTTCCATCTAGTTTCTTTCCTTTTTTTTTTTTTATAGAGCTGTGCTTTGTGCACCCACCCAAGATGGGAAAGATTTGTGTGTAACCTGTTCCTTTACCTAGGAAATGTTAATGTGTGTATCCCATCAATGACCTATCTATATGCTGTTACCACGCAAGAAGCACCCGCTCAATGTGTGAAGCAACCCATGTTCAACAAGTCTAGGTCCTTGAAGATAAAAAGAGAATGAAGGCTATGAACATCTAATGAAACAAAAAGTACATAGAGTGCCTACCTTCCAACCACTTATGGCAGCAACTTTACCTAACCACTGCTTTCATGATGCATAGTGTATTTACCTTTTTTAAGTTTTGCAGTATCGATGCATAAAACAATGTCAGGTACTATCTTCCAGAAGAGGATTTCCAAAGGGACACACTGTCTAGGAGTCATACAGAATTAGAAAAGCTAATAAAAGACTGGGGGATCAGAGGGGACCTACAGACACAGCAGCAGCTGGACAATGTAAAGCTTGCTAAGATATTTTACAGCCTTCATCAATTAATACCTTTTATAGAAAAAATGAATCTTTTTTTCCTTTTGATTTAATAAATAATTATTATGATTTATAATTTCTGCAATAATTGGACTGGTCCAGAAAGTCAATGTTTGAGATGTATTTATAGCTAATAACAGCTTCTTCATCATGTAATTTGAAAATCTTTATTAATCTTCAATATCTTTCACACTTTAGTATGAAATTTACATTAAATACATTGTAGGATGAAGGTGACTTTTGCTACAACTCTTGTCCAAGCTATGCTTAGCAATATTCACGTGATCATCAGCACTTTGAGTGACAGATTATTATCTAATCTGGCATTCCACTTGCGCAGGCAGTTTTTCAGTAGATTTGACATTGATCATCTGCCTATTTGATTTGTTGACTGTATAAAAGTTGTTTTTTTACAAAATGACTAAAGGCTTGCAACTTAGTATAGAAAATGTTGTTAGTTTATATTTTACTTCATCATAAACATCTTTTCCAGAGAAATGGCTTTGACTGGTGAAACCAATGACATTATTTTTCTTTCTCTATCAGCTCCCCATACCTAAATAAGCCTCAGGAAACTGGGGCTCAAACATGACTAATCTGACTGGCACGAGAGAACAGATGCTAGACTGACAGAATGGGGAGATGGTAACAAAATCCATCAATATGGACATGAAATCATCATGTTGCTGCATCTATTGCAGTCAGTTCCTGTCAGTATGTCCACTCTATAATAAACCTTATTGTCTTATAAATCTTCTCTCTATCTACCAAATGTTCATGAAAAAAAAAAAAGATCAGAAAGCACAAATCAAGATGATGTACGACACAAAAAAGAAAATCAGCTCTCCCAAATGGTTTTGAGAACACAAATTGTCTAGATTTATGTTTGCCAAATATAAAATTATCTAATTTTTGACATTCATTACATACCGTTTTCACAGTGGCGGTGTACTCTCCCCCTTTTCCCACTTTCTTGTCTTGTAAAAGGATAAATATTGAAGTTTACATATTTTTTTCCTATTCATGTAAAAGCTCACTGATACTATTTGGGAATGCGTGCAAAGAACAAGAACTGGAATAAAACAGGGATGAACCTGCGTACAAATGTCCATACATTTTCTACAACATAAGTGCATGCAATAAGCAATAAATTGATCCCAAATTTGGCAAATATGTTCATGATTTTTTAAAATTTCCTCACAATTTTTTTAGCTGGATTACGTGACTATACTCTAAAGAAAAAAATTACTAAATCTTTTACATTATTGTGAATACCAATGAGACAGGGAAAATTAAGATGCAGATAAACTCCCTTTTTTGGTTCTCTAGACCAAGTAGTTTACTAGTGACCAAAGGAATAAATTTAGCCTGAAATACTCAACTGTGTTCCTAAGAGGAAAATCGTTGCTTCAGAAACACTTTTTTGAACAGTATTGGTTGCTTTGTGCTTACAGTAAAAGGATCCAAGGTCTGGCTAGGCACTTATACAGCTCTTATAGTTATCAAAATATCTCAAAATTTTATCACCAAAGCATTGATTATTTTATTGAAACATCACTGGTATAGTAGAAAACTACCAGCCCCATTTTGAAGAAAGAAAAATTTATTTCAAAAGCAAGGGTTGACTAAGACACTTGCTGAAAGTCAGTAAAAGTGTGGCCTGAGTTCTACAGCTGCTTTGGCTTAGACTGGTGGGTCCAGAGTCCTGCTGTGCACTGTGGGGACATAGAGGGATCTTGACTGGGTTGTGGTACCTAGCCATTTGTAATGACCAATGTGTGGTCAAGATGTGTGGGCTTTTTGCGACTTACCCATTACTACCTTCATATCATTGAAAAAGAGAGATCAGTGCCAAAGGTCTGACAAGGCCCTGTTCATCCTCAAATCAGATCAAGGCTGCTGCTGGCATGTAGTCAAGGGCCTGCTGATTTCCTACTCCCTTTCATGTTGGAAAATGTACTGACCAGATAACTCGAATGCATAACTCCTCTGGTGGGTTTAACTCCCCTTCACAGAGGTGTAAAAAACAAGTGATATTTTTGTTGTGCAATGTTATGAACATAAGATACCACCGTGCATAAAGAAGGTGTATGTGTCTTCCTATGTATGTCATGTCAAAATTATATTTTATCGTTATAACATATTTTCAGTAAATATTTACACGGGTTTCACATGAATGTCCTCTGGCATACCCCACCATTCTTTAGCAAAGGTCATCTGCCACTGGTGTTACTTGGAAAACGTTACTTTGGATGTTGACTGTCATTGTACTCGTGACTTCAGAAAAAAGGTTTAACCCTTAATTAGATGAACATTGTATATTTATAACACTGCTCAAAGATTTCTTATTAATCATCAGAATTATCTAGCAAATTACTCAAAAATGAAAGTGAGATTATAGTTACAATTTAAATAACTTTTACAACTATATAAAGAGTAGTTTAACACATAATGGTATGATTTTAGTACAAAAATGTATCTAGAGGTCATCTCTGGAGATACCCTACAAATGGGCAAAAATACTGACTCTGTGAAAGTTCTTGATACTTGCTACAGTATCTCTTTGTCTTAGTCATGTCCTGTCTCATTAAAAAAATTACAAGACAGTCTCGTAAATGCACAAACAAAAACGCTTATTGTATCAAAGTGTTATCTTCTTTCTTCAAGTCTTCAGAAGTATAAAGGCACAATCTGGTGGTTTAATTTAAGTAATAAAGCCACAGTCACAACTGTTTTATTCAACCTATATCACAGCTTTCATGATTAACATAGCTAATTTTTATACACCAAGAAATTACAATAATTGAGGCTTATTTATGAAGGAGTTTTTTCAAGATCTATCAACTATATTTTGTATAAATATTGTTTCCAAAAAATGGATAATGTACCAAAGTCAATTTTCTTCAAAACATCATACATGTTATCAGTTGCAACAACAAAAACAGATCATAAAAATATAATGAGAAATAGTGCATAATTGCTAAAGTGAAACTCGAAACTCAGCTGATCTGGGAGCAACCTGTGCTAGCTGGGTGGGCTTCCTACTGGCTTTAGGAAAATTTGGCTGTCTTAGAAATGATGAAAAGCTAATTTCAGAAGGCAGTTTCTTTGTGAAACTTCTCTTTTTTAGTGAGAAGATAGAAGCTTTTATTTAGAATATGTAAGTACAAACCTTCAGTCTCTAAATCACATTCAGAAGCTTTTTTGCAGCTTTTCTGTATGAAAATCATGTGAGTTCTGATCACAGATTTTCATTATTACATATTTTGACTCAAATACTGTTGCCTGTCGTGTAAACAATAATTCCTAAACCAGGTAGGAGAGGGATAACAGTGTGAAAACAGCAACACAGAAACTAACTTTAAGCACTTTGGGATTAGGTTCCTCTTGTCAAATTTATAATCAAATGAAAGGAAAGCTATTCAAGATCTGCTGTCTTAAATAAGCACTAAAAGCCCTGTAACCTTTTATGCTTTACAAAGTAACCTCGTAGGCGCACGTGTGGCCCTACATATAGCCCAGACTTTATCTTTCTAATCCGGTGATGAATGCAGCAGGCCACCATCTGGTGCGCGTGTACATCAACAACTAAAACACAGCCCTATAATTTAATAATCACAAACTTTAACTGCTACTTACCACTTCTTTTCCAGATACAGGAGGTCTCAGATTAAATCTGCCAAAAAACAAAAAAACAAAAACCCGTAGAGAAACAGCAGCAGGTTAACTGTTTTTGTTCCGGATTTCAGATGCAGACAGTGGAGCAGGGGAGAGCTCTGCTGTTGCTAGGGAAACCTGACGCTGAGGATTTAATGACGGCCTCAGATGGTGCTGTGCTGGAGATTGTCTGCTTGAGGGACGAGGCAGCCATCCCGCTGACAAGAAATAAGAATGAATTCCAAATGTTTTCGATTTGCTTTACCAGAAGAATCCTTCATTGCCTCAAATGTGTTAATTTGCTAACAGGTACAGAGAATTTATATCAGTGTTAGAAAAATACACACCAGTGAAACACAATCTGTTTAGAAGCTCTCCAGGCAGTACCTAATCTTCCTAAGACCTTTACTCAATATGTAAAGTTCATAAAATCAACACTGTATTTAAAGTTTTGAGTCTGAAGAAGACATAATTTGATTCCTGAAAAAAAAATTATCTTTAAACTGACATCTTATAAAAATAAAGACTTTTAAAGTTTTTGTGTTTAAGTTCATTAATTATTGTTAGAAAGGGATCAAATAAATTCCAGGTTAATAAAGGCCTGGAACTATTAGAATTCAGGGATTTATTTCATACTGAGTCATTCATTTAGATTTGTAAATATTTTTATTTTGTGATAAATACTATAGTAGTAAAAAAAAGAATATTTCTGAACACAGCTTGCATGAACTACAAAGTATCACTCCTCCGCATGTAGGTTGATGCCTGTCTTTGACAGTTCAAAATTTTCTTTAATAAATTCTTTTTCTACTTCACAAATAATTCAGTGGTACTACCCCCTGCAGATTAGTTGATCATTATCAAATGAATAAATATCATAATAATATTTTCTGAAAACAAAATCATAATTCAAATATCAAGTATGTCTTATTTGTTTGTTATTATATCTGAGGGCAAGGATAGTAGTTAGGTGGGAAGTTTATATAAATACAAAGAAAACGTATTTTATATTTGATTGAGGGTCTTTTATTCCAAGGTATTTTACAAACATACTATGGGTCCCAAGCCCCTGCACAACTCTGGAAAGCTTGTCAACTGTATTCACAAAAGCAGCTCCTTCCCTTCAAGAATAGGGCCACTGCAACTTTAGTCTCCAAACAGAGGAGAAAGGTCTGCCATTTCAAAGGTCTACACCAAACATCACACAAGAGCAATTGATCTATCTGCCTTTGAAGGTTAAAGATTGATTCAGTCCTACTGGGATTTAAGTCTGTATCTCCAGGATACCTAGGTGTTTTATACCTGAAGATAACACCATCAATAGACCTCACCATTAACATCAAAGGGAATTTCTGATTATGTCAATGGATTATATCAAGCAATACTTTTACCTACTGTCCTTCAGAAAAAAAAAGGAGGAGGAGGGCGGAAAAAAGCACTATGAGAAGCTTGCTTAGGGAAACCTCATTAAATTCCCTATAATATATGCTCATTGGTTCTTAAATAATACTGGAAAAATTATTTATTTTTGATTCTTGATCAAACTAAAACTTCATGAAAATATCGTTCCAGTTGAACCAATTGTTTTTTGCTGTTGATTTTTGAATAAGAGTTAGAAAGTTCAAAATAAAGAGTAGGGTTGTCCTCAACAACAACAGCAACAACAACAAAATAGTATTAAGATTAATTTGGAGTCAATATAGGTAATCCTGGGATAAATACTCTGATCCCTTTTGAATTAAATATTTCAAAACTACCTTCAGAAGAATTTAGATTAACTTTCAAATGGACAATGTTTAGAATGGAAAAAAAACTTCTATTTGAATAATAAAAAGAAAAATATGTGTCCATTTCACAATGAACTATGTTCTAACTTTTGGAAAAATTCTCCCATATTTTAGCCCAAGCTGCTCACCAATTTCAATTTGAATTTCTTGTTCTAGAAAACTTCTCCCCAGTTCCTCTTTGGACAAATGTAATAGTTGTCAAAACCAATAAAACCTCCATATAGTATATGTTGTGCAGTAGCTTTGAGAACCTTCTAGAAGGAACAGTTCCAGAACATACTGCAACAGAATACAATATGGAAAAGAATATATGGTGTTTGAACAGAAAGTACTGCATGTATATTTACCTTTCCTACCTTAGAGTTAGAAAGAAGAAGATTCTAGAGGTGTTTTTAGGAAAACATATGGGAAAATTATTCTGAAGTTTTTTCAATTAGGGGAAATTATTAGGGTTACCCAGAAAAACAACTGAAAAAAAAAAAGTGACATGAGAGTAATTAAGACTATGTTAAAATCTAAAGAAAATAATTTTAGAGTCATTTCACCAAAAATATACGTCTATTTTTTGAAACCTCTTTCAGTCTAACATGGGCAAAACACAAATCACACAGAGGCTAGACACATTTTAAATGAATTTGTGCTTTTCATCATAGAATCATAGAATCATCTAGGTTGGAAGAGACCCCAACCATCACTGTGATCTATGCTATCTTTTGGTACCTTCTTTTGACCTTTGTGATTTCTTCCCTCCTGGTTTTCAGAGTAGATGCATTCTGAAAAGTGTTAAAAATTACTTTAACATCTCTGAAAAGCCAGAGAGAGCTCTCTCCTTCTGTGAAGCAACTGGGCATACTTATACAGAGAAAGTCCCAGAGGCTACAGGATTTTGCAAAAGGAACGTGAACTGAGCCAATCACAGTGAGAGGGTGAAGGTCTGAATGTTACGCAGAGACTGACAAACTGCTGAGAAGCACACAGGCTGCAAAATGGTCAAAGGAAGATCATGCAGATGTTATTGCAACCCAAAAAGTCACTGAGCAGTCGAAACCAAGCTTTCAGTCCTTTCCATTTCTATTCTCCTTGTGCCATTTGCTCTTGAGTTTGTTTCTTATCCAAGATATTCACTGTATCAGTGGCTTTTGAATAATGTCTTGCTCTTTTTAGCTGAAAAATAATTTTTTGAGTTCTTTTTTATGGAATTCTTTGTTTATCCTGGGAGTTTGGTTATACCTCCGTTAGTTTCATACTTTGATTACTATTGCTCATGAATTACTATCATTCAAAAAGTTCTGGTCAACTCAATAATTTTCTCATTTAGGCATTATAAGGAATTCACAGCTACTACAGCATGGTTATAGATTAATGTATGTATTAATTGAAGTATGAAACTAATGGAGGTATAACCAAACTCCCAGGATAAACAAGATAATTCATATACTTCAGGATCTGGATATGTAGTTAGAGAATAGGACAAATCTTCTGCTCTAGAAATGTAACTTGATTTTGGTTTATGTGTTTCAGTTCTATGAGCACAGAAAAATGCATGAAGTGCAGTGTAGCAGGCAGTTATAATTAATAGTTTTTTAGTACTGAAACTCACAGCGAGTTCTATCTATAGTGGTCATGTCATTTATTCTCTCATAGCCACTATAGATACTAACACAGGCACTAAAATATATGTGTGTATGTGTATACATACTGCTTATATTTTGCCTGAATTTGATAAAATGTGCCTATTTATAGATAAAATTACAAACAAATCTTTGTCAATCTACAAGTCTAATTCCTATGTCTAATGCATGTATATATTAAAGGAACATCAAATTCTTTTGGTTGAGTTTTGTACCTTGGTGAAGTGGGGAGATAGGTAAGATGTACATATTCTCACATGCATACCCATTTTTTCTGAAGCTCTGTCAGTCTGACTGTTTCAAAAGTAGTATATAGATGTAGTTGGTATTTCCCAACTTTCAGCCATGTATACTGATACTTTTAGATGTGTCCTGTACTGGATCCTAGTTTAAGTATGATGTAAAGTGTGCCTTTTCTTTGTCATGCACGTGTCTGCAAACATCTGTCCTTGAGTCACTCCAGTGCCAATGAGCCCTATCGGTTGTTTATATATCAAAGGAAACCGCTGCTTTCATAAGGATCAGTGAGCAAGTGATACATTTCAGGCCTATCACTGATGACCACACAGAACTGTGTGGAAAACTACTGGTCCAACTTCCCATGGGTATAGCACATACTTCACCAAGGCAGAAACGTCCTGTCCAGTAGAATTTACAAACCGTTGGTTAATATACTATAATCATCTCCCATCCCGGATAATCTACACCTCTGAATATATTAGCCTGTAGTGGTTACTCTTTGAATTCAAATAAAAAAGGTCATTATGTTGGTTCTGGGTTCAGTTTTAATAGCACATCAATGTGGAGAGGTGTATCAATGCAGACATCATACCAAGACAAACTCAAAAATTCTCCCTGCCGCTCAGTGTTGCAGTCCATGTTGTCAGTTTTGTGGTTTGCAACAGACTAATTCTTTCTTCCCCTCCTACTCCCCTCTCCCTTTAAAACTTCCTTACTTCTCAAAAAACCCCACACCTGCACTACGTAGGAAATTACCTATAAGTACTTCTGTTCTCACTTTAACTGTGTGAATCATTTCTTTCCGTTTCATTGTGAGAGCTGATCTCTTTCAGGTAAGGACTATAGATATATTTATATATTTTCTCACTCCGCTGTTAAATGCATACATTTGAAGCTACATAAAAATACTGAACAATAGAAAGTAATGTCTTACCAGAACTTAAATCTGGCAAAATTTCAAGGAAATGTTATTGAAAGCCAAGTGGGAACAGCCATCAGTGAACTATCCACAGATTTATGTCTGATAGTAGCTCAGAGCAGACAGTTTTTTATCTATATAGATATTACTGCACCTCATCTCTGCCCTTCAGTATATATACTTATATATGAAGCCTAATAAATAAAATAAGCTCTTCAAGTCACCTTGGTTCATCTTGTCGTATTGTATATTGTCATATCTATAATTCAGACATCGTATAATATATATACATTGTAGTCGTATAACATTCCATACATGTGGTATAGTAATTTACATTTTTGTGCTCCATTTGGTTTGAATCTGAAGGTCTAATAACTAGACATCAGTTTAATCATTTTACAGTAAATAACATTGTACCTTCTTATGTAAAGCCTATAAAAAAGGGCTGAAAACACAAAAGCCTTTTGTCACTCAACAGATTGTTTCATCACTGGACTACAGTTTGCTTCGGCTTTTTTTTTTTTTTTTACAAAAAGCACATATTTCTATCATTTAAATTATACCTTTATTTTCTTATTTTTTTTCCCTCATAGCTTTCATCTAAGCATCTCAACTTCAACAGCTATTATTTGAAGGAAAGTACCTAAACACATGTCTTAACCATCTCGCACTATCCAAACAGCTAAAGCTGATGTGCGTATCAGTGGCAAATATTGGTTCATGCAGAAGCAGGACCAGATTTCCCGACCTACATTCCCAGAATGTCCTGCAGGAACCCAAGCAGCTCCCTCAATTGCGCCCTGGTCTGAATCCATGGGACAATGTCAAGGCAGAATGAAGAACAATACAAGACACCATGAGAGCAGGTTGGGATCCCGGCTAAAGTGAGAAACAAGAGAGTGGGGAAGGAGCACACTATGACAGGGATAGGAAAGGAAATGGGGACTCTATTACTGGGTCCCAGGTATAGAGTGGAAAACTAATGCAAGCATAGGGCTTTTTGTTGTGATCTCAGTTTGCAAGACCAGGGTAAGCATGAAAGAAAAGAGAATTATTCTTATCCAGACATGCAGCATGGCCCAGAACAGGGTATTGCTGCCATTGCTTACACCTCTACTTGGCTACACCAGCAACAAGGAGACATTGAGTCTGAAATCTCATCACAAAAATGGTGGGGTTTACGAATTTTCACTACAGTAAGCCTTCCGTCTACATTTACCTGTTTACATCATAGTCATATTTATCTTTTCTAGTGTGCAGTCTGGATTCTGGTTTTATAGGGTGAAACATTTCAATAGTACAGATGTGGCCACATCATGTATGGAAGTGTGACCCAAGAACCAGAGAATAAGATCTGCCATAGCTCAGTTTACTACTATAGAAGAAACCTGATGTGTCGCTTACTTGTGACCTCCTTGAAACCACCTTGTGGCTTTCTGGGAAATGGAGTAGTATAGCTATTAATTAATAATCTTTTTCAGATTGTTATAAAAATGTTATTTTAGTTTGTACATTGATTTTTTGGTGTAAAATATGTGCACCACGATCCACAACATGGATAAATTTATTCATTTTGGCTTCTTATTACTGAATAATAAGCAGTTAAGTCTTTGATATTAAGGTATCAAGAATACTATGTCAGGGTATTAAAAAAGATACTAATGTGACTTTCCAAAAGTCCTTGTATGATGGTGGAAAAATAAATTAACACCATTTGTATTCCTGTAGCGAATTTGGGTTGTCAGATAATTTGTTTTCAGTTTCAGATGCTTTTTAGCAAATAGTTTCTTATACTAAATGGTGGTACAGATTTATATTTTTCATTTGGTGTGTTTAAATATTAAAAAAAATATAAAAATCTATCGTTATAAAGGACTATGTGTAATGTCTTGCCTTATTCAATCTACAAGAGCTCATAATACTTTGTCCTCCTCTACGGGATGCCAGTGTACATTTTCCAAATAAAATCACAGAAAATAAAATTTAAAAAAAGACCCTGGGTCTAGATTCCTGGGTATGTTATATACTAGGTTTGAACTGCAAGATGGTGAATCTCAGGGACTCTCATCCTCCAGAATAAGGGATCTTTTGAACCACAGTATGATTTCTTCCCTTCCATGGAAACAAGGTTGGGTAGAGGGATGATGCATATGTGGCACTTACCCTGACATAGATTCAGAATGCTTTTAAGGTGTAGCACAGAGAATAAAAGACACACCTAAAAGTGTGAATACCACCAATTTAATCCTGAGGATTTATATTTTTGTCCTTTATTCCTCTTCCATTTTGTCTCCAAGTTGATCTCAGCTCCTCCAGCTCACTTAATTTTCACTGAAATTTGAACTACTCTAAGATAAAAACTCTTGCTCGCATCTTCTACTTAGCATTTAATACTGACATTATCACTGTAATTTGTTCTGTTGCTTAGTAGTTATTTAAATATTTTATATTATAGCATGACACCAAGAGAAAAAATGCTGTTTCCTTTTGTACTTTGTCATCACAGTCACCTAGAATGTGCTGTACCTAGACAGTTTATCCGTAAAGGGCAGAGGTTGGATTCAAATATTTACTTTAATAACATGTTTAAGGGGCTTGAGAATGGTGTCTTCAAATCTCTAGTAATTCAGGAAAATGTTCCCCTCATGTAGCAATTTTATGCACAGGAACTGTACCTCTTTCCTTTTGAGAAAGGACAAGTGTTGACCTGTTCTAAGTGACAGACAAACACAGCTTATTCTAGATGACTTCTCTGTGCTAAGAGCACAGAGAAAAGGTTGAAAGTTTTCTCTGGAGTTGGGTAGTCTTAACCAGAAGTGGTTTTGCACCTTTTCTGATGCCAGGGGGCAAGTGGTCCACAACAGAATAAATGCAGGCTGTTCAGCTGAACTTGGCTGAACTTAAAATTTACATTCCTGTGTTACCTTCTTTCATCTAAGCTCAGCTTCACTTGGGATGAGTTCAGATGATTATCCCTTCAGCCACAACCATTTCAAAACAGTAAAAAACACTTGAAGAGTAAATGTTATTCTCTAAGTGGCCTCTTTATTGCTTTGCTCTTTCTCTAGTTCTACTGTATAAAATACAGCTATATAATAGAACTTCTGGTTAGTTAGATTTTGTGTGTTATGGCTTTCATATTAGGAAAAAAAAATTCTTTTTTTTTTTTTTTTGCTAGTTAGTTTATGACTTTACAGCTAGTTAATTTATGACTTTACACAAAATAAAAGAAAAAATGCAAATGCCACATTTGCCAGATGGAAGAAAGTTAGAAGATAAAATAAATTATGAAATGTGACCTTTATCATTGCTGAAGTGCTATTATTATATCTATAATAAAATGATAGTATTATATACTATCACTTATATATATATGTGTATGTAAAGTATACATTTATATACTATCATTATTATAAGTACTATTGGAATACAATTTCAAGCAATATATGCTTGAACAACAACTTGAAAACGTTAGGGTAATAACGTAAGAGAACACTTTAACTTAAAAAGAGTGACACTGATATCTAGGAGATTATTCTCTCTTTTCAAATCAAAACTCTGGATCCTATTCCAACTGTGAGGGACTTGAGTGACTGCCATTAATGATTTAACCTTGAACAGTTCCCCATTGTTTTGGAAGGACAGATATATCTCTGACTCATTTTCTCTTTTTCATTTTTACCACTTGGAGCCATTAGTCTGGCCACTGGTCTTGGGCTACATGCCAAGAATTGTGAAATATAATAAAATGTCAGAAAATTCAGGCATATTTAAAGCTCAAAACCTCAAAAATACAGTGGATGCACTGATCCAAATAGTTACAGTTTTTAATTTAGCTTTTAACCCAAAGGAGAAAGTATTTCACCTTAAGGATATTTACTTTATAAAGAGATATTGGGTCACTGTAGACTGCAATATAAGACTCTAGAGCCTTTTTTATAAAGTTATCTTCAAATCTGCTAACGGAACACTAAAAAATAAAGCAATAAAAAACTTTTAAATGTGCTTTCTCATGAAAACAGTTGTAAAAAATATTTTAATTTGAAATTTTCCTGACATATTACTCCTGACATATTACTTCTGTCTATACTTTAATTTCTGCTATAAAAAAAAAGGATTTGTAAAACCCATGGTCTGTATTTTTGAAAGTTCAGATTCATAAGGTATTCTCTCATGTTGCAGTTTTAACATTTTTCTCATTAGTCTTAATATTTTTAAATGCAGTAGGCGTGATACAAGGTTCATATCTCTTTTAACTTTACTTCAGTCCCTCTTCCAACATTTCATAATTATTCTGCTTACATATCAGATCCTGTAAATGAAGAGTCTCTTTATATGTCCACATTGGTCCCATTTACATTAATAGCAAATGCAGCTATGCAACAAGCAGAGAATATACTATAAATATTTTATTTCTCTCTCTAGAATATATTTCCATAGCTTCAGAGCATAAAAATGTCTGTTTGATGACACATTTATCTGAAATTTAAGTGAACTCACACTTTAGCATGGATTTGAGACATCCATACAACTAAGTGTCAGGAGACTAAAAGTATTTTCTGAGGTTTCTGCTAGCTAGTGGAAGCTACTTCCTTTCTCTTCTTCTGCCTGTTTGTTCTCACTTATGCATACACAGCTCCTGAAAAAGGAACTCCTGATTTCAGTTGGAAACAGAAATTCTAGCAGAAAAATACCCAAATTATTTTATTGTTTGTGGTTATTAATATTTAGTAGCGAACACGAATACATAACTTAAGAAGACTTGGAATGTTATTGTGGGTTTAGTGATAGATGAAGCAAAAATGGCTATGACAAAAAAATCTAAATATGCCAAGCCAGTCATTCTCTGATTCTTGTGCATGATTTCTGGAGCCAATTCCTCATCACCTTACGTCTGGTTTATGGAAGGGATTGAATATATCTTATTCTGCTCCTCTGAAGGGACTGAATGCCTGGTTTGTTATGATTGCTGTATCTCTCAATTTTTTTGGAAGCATCAGCTGAATAGATACTATTTGATTGTAGCAAATGCCCTTCACACTTTCCCTGCGAGTATATCTGGAATAATAAGTAACAATTCACAGGGTTATTCCTCTATAAATACTGTTAAACCTCAAGACCTCAAGTCCTCAGGAAATCACTCCGTGCATTTTACCACAGAGACAATTTTGGCTTGGAAAAAGAACTGGATCTTTTGAAAATGTTCCCTCAGCATTCATTTTCATAAAAGAAGAAAGAACTTTCATTTCAGGAACAACAGAAATGAAACCTGAGAATGATATATGTTTGTCTGCGGTCCTTAAACATTTCAGTTTGTTGCCATGCCTCAGGAGAATTCTAAATTCAGTGCCTCAGATTATCATTCTCCTCCATAGATGAGGTTCTCCAGCCTAGCTATTGTCCTATTAACAACTGGATTTAAGAGAGGAAAGTTTCATTTTTCAGAAAAAAGTTACTCTGTCTTAGTAGAGAAATTTATTGCAGCTTTTCTCCACATATTTTGTAATTTTTCCCACTATGAAAAGCCTGTTTGTACTCCATTTGTGTATGCATTTTGTTGATGAAGTGTTTTGAGAGCTGCTGTTTAACATGATCTGATTCACTGCCCATATAAGTCAAAGGAAATCACCCTTTTATAGAGCTGAGAAAGGTACAATACATTCAGATGAAAAAAAAGAAAAAAGGTGTTAAGTCTGAATTTATCATTAGCTGTCATCCACTTATTTTTTTTCTCATTTCAAGAAGCATTATTATCTGAAATGAAACAGTCTGCAAACTCCTTGGACGGTTCAATAATCTGCTTCTTTAATAAGTCCAGTAACAAACATAGATAAAGATGAGGCTAGTAAACTGTGTATTTGTTTAACAAGAAGGATGGCTTCTCCATCCCTCGTTCTATTTTACCATATAGGTGTTTAGTCTAGGGTGAGATGAAATATCCCCAACTGATATAGCTAACATTATAGGGTTTGTTATTCTTATACAACCTCCCAGAATTCAGCCCATATTTGTTCTTGCACTTCTGCTGTGAGAGGAAGAAATACACTAAAACAATCTTTGAAGTCATCAGTCAAAGTGGTAACATCCCTAAACCAGAAGCTCTTTCTGAGCAATATGTACATGCCTGCCTTTACCTTAAAGGATGATAGCATCTACAAGGGAGTTTTGTCACAAAGGCATGGAGTCTTGTACACAAGCTCTTACCCTTTATCTCAGGACCTGGCCACCTGTCACTTTGACAACCCCTTCCGTTTTCAAGTAGGGAAAGAAAGTTCATTGAAATTAGTCAGTTAGAAAATGACCTGAAAAAATGCAAAGGCAAGAACTTAATCCTAATACTAAAAAGGCAAACGTACTCCATAGGAATCTCACCTGCCACAATCAAGTGTTTAAAAATCACTTTAACCTTTAGTAGATTTACTTTTCCATGCATATTTTAAAATCACATGCAAGGCAGAATGTATAGTAGATGTGATTAATACATGCCTTGGGTGTGCTGCAGGCATTTGTTCACACGCCCACAGTCTGTTATCAGCTCTACTGTTGCCATGTTTTGGTGCTTCTTTATTTGACAATGTTCTTCGTCTTTCCCTTTCTATAAACACATATATGTACGTGTATATATATAACCAGAAAAAGTACAATGTCATTGGCATCTCTGTTTTCATACACATCCTGTTTGAGATAAGATTTCCTTCCATAATTTTATGGCTCAGTCTCCATGCAAATAAAAAAAGCTTATCCAATTAGTCTGTTTCCAGCTATACTTGCATAGTTAGTCCTGGCTGCGATCACCAGAGCAAGCCGCTTACTTCAATATTCCAAGTCAAGATGAGAAACCACCCACAGGCTATTTTGCCTCTTTTTACTCATTCCAGCATAGTTAGGAAGTGGAAGGAGATAGAGGCTGAGATGGGAGCTATCATTTACTGTCCAAAGTATAGAGTGGATTGAATGCTTATTTACTGAAGACATAAATTAGATGTTTTTAGAGGGGAAAAAAAAAGAAAAGATTACAAAAATGCAGTGTGTATATATCAGAGGAAGACTCCCACGGACTTGAAAAGAGATTGTATTCATTTTGGTGCCCAGAAACTACTATGGTCCCACATTACCTGGAAATTCAGTTAATCTGACCATAATTTTACAGTGCTTTATAATTTGACTTCCCCTCTCCTTCTTTGTTTCTTTGCTACTGTCACCCTCACTTTTACTATGGTAGCTTTAGAAAGATAGATTTGGGGAGGAGGGGGAATAGGACAATGAGGCTTCTTTGTGTGATGTGTTGTAAATCCTAAAAAATGTTGCTTTATTTATTTCTGTGTATACAAAACATAGAGGATAAGGACTCTGGCCCATTTTAAAAGCCAAAATCAGCCAAATGAGAGCTTCTTTGGAGATGTTGAAAACAGGTTTTGATCTGGACTTGATCAACCCATGTGAAAATACAGACTGGACTATTTTATAACTGCCTGTAATTCATTTTAGGGCATTAATTGAGACAGAGATGAATTTGTACCTTATTTTTTCCAACAGGCAGCAACTGGGTACTCTGTAGTTTCTCATAGGCTGCCTCTGAACGCGATTCAGCCTGTGCAGATGGCCTGCACAGGGATGACACATCACTTAAGTCTCAATTAGCTCCTCACTGCAGAATTTAAATGGGATTACATGATACATAAAACCTTGCTGGCACTGTCTGAATAAAGGTGATTTACAACCTCTGGAATTAAAGGCTAGTATCTAATGAACCACTGGTTTAAGTACTCTATCATCGTGTTTCAAAAAATTAATGGTACTGGAATATAGTTTTTTCTTTGAAATTTTTATTGAAAAATGTTTTGGCACATTCAGGAACTCTAGTTCTCAAAGTCTGGCAAATGACCAGAAGCATCACACATGATGCTGACACGTTTCTTATCCGTGTTTTCTGAGAAGCCTGCATTTGCTCTGGAGTTGTAGGATGCAACACATTAGCCTTTTTTTTTTTTTTCCCCCCTCTGATACAACGTTTTAAACTCACAAAGAGCGAAATTGAAGCCATCAGGTTTTGCTCAACCCGGATTAAAGATCGATAATGATAGCTGAAATGTTTATTTCGTGTTCCAGCAGGGACATACGTCTCCAGCCGCCGTCAAGGCAGCTGATAGTCTGGTGGTCCTTCCAGACTGATTGCAGTGCTTAGACAAATAATGGTTGGAACAAAAGGCAAGATGAACTTGCAGAAACAGGTTTTTTGCATGTTACATTTATAACATGAGAGTTCTACAAAGGCACCAGTGAAACAAGAACATTTTATTTCTGTTCATTGGAAGCTGAAAAATTCATTGATTTTTAAATTACCCTCCATTCTTACAAGATACTTTACAGCTGTATTTTATTGACTGTCTTTTTCCTCATATAAATAACTTGCCCCTCTACTGAAGTCTACTGAAACACGGAGATTTACCCTTAAGCTTAAAAGACCAAAATCTGTCAGTATGCTCTTTTGTGGTATAATTGTTTTCCAGAGGAATCGATCTACTATTAGAATATATACATTTATTTAAATCTATCTGACAAAACCTCTGTGTCTACTTCCTTTGAGCCTCTGATGTTCTGCTAGTTTTCTTGCTGGTTTGTTCCTTTGATGCAAAAACCTCTAGTGGTAACACGTATTGAAGAAAGATTCTAAAAGTATTAAGAGTTTGTAAAGTGTTACGTGCTAGAGTAGTCCCTAATGCAGGTTATCCCAGTTGGGGAAGATCTTGGAAGTAGAAGGTTCGTTAGACTCTAAACACTAGACCAGTTTCAATTCTTAGTTTACGGGAGATTATTCCTCTTCGTATGTGAGGAAGAGTGTCACAGAACTCAGAAAATAAAGTTTACCTTCTGCAACTGCTTTTCATTTCAAAATAGCCAAAGCAGACAGCGAAAAGACATAATTTTAAAAAAAGATTTAGAGGATCATCATGAAATGCCAGCTAAACAAAATGTGATGCATCAATAATAAAGGGCTAAAGCCACCCACAGAAATGTGAACAGAAGATTGGTGAGCAGGAACAAAAAGGTGATGTTACATGTATACTCAGCATTAATAAGATCTCGGTTGGAATAGCACAGCCTGGTTTTCACTTTAAAACTTCCTTGAGTTTGGGGATGATTTGCAAAAATGGTACAAGAACTGAGACACTGTCCTGGTTTGAGGTAAAATAGAACCAATGCTCTTTTCAGCAATTTTACACAAAAGTTTGGATTTAGCCCATGCATGTTGGGCTGTGTTGGATACAGACACCTATATTGAGGTGTCTGTAGTGTAGGTATCTGCAAGTGACCTAAATTATTAAGATTCCTTTATATATTTAGGCTTGGCTGAACTACCCAGGTGTCTGGTGCATCTGAGACGCTTGTCTTCTAGGTATCACTCTAGGTGGTCACGTCTCTCCTGCACATCCTGTGTCATATCCCCCAGTCCAGCGTGGATATCTCGGGTGCTCTGGGGCGTCTAAAATGGCACAGAATACTTATAATTGTGCGGTTGGACTGTGACTTTTATCAGTGTAATTGATGGCATGCAGAAAGACATTTAGCTCATTCTAAAGAAGACACATCTGCCTGAAGATTTCGCTGGGAGCCTTTGACTGTGTTGATTAGGTGTCTCCATGGACTGTAATGAGAGCTTAGATACCTTCCTAGTTTCCACGTAGATACCTATGTTACAGATAGCTGAATGCGAATGCCTGATTCCAGAGCTGGATGTTACCCACAATCTGATTGGACGTTTAGGAGAGAAGATGAAAGAATCACAAGCTAGCTAAAAATACGCAAAGAGGAGAATGCACCTGAGAGTGGACTTTTCAGTGCAGAATAGACAAGCAACAGTAAGACACAAGGTGTGCAAAATGAATCTAGAAAAAATTAAACTTGAAATCTGACTAATTTTAACCCCAAAACCAATAAAGCACTCAACAGTCAAGGCTTTATGGTCCTGTCTGGTACTGGAAAGAACCTGGATCAAAACTCACTTGATACTTTCTTGCTGTTCTCGATGCCTTTGTAAGAAATATGTAACTACTAGCAAAAATGCAGAATAATAAATTAGTTACTTGTCACCTAAAGGCCAGCATTAAGCAAAATGATAGAGTGGATTATCATAGCAGGATTTTTGGCAACAAAATCTTTTTCTACATTTATATTAGTCAGTAAAAAGGGGCATGAGAGAGAGCTCTTGCCCATGACTATCCGTTTCTTCTGTGAACACAACCCATGGAATGGCTTTGCCTCAGGCCAAATAACGCTCTCCCAGTGGATGCTGAGACACAGCTGAGGAGATGACACATGTGAAACCTCTGCTTCTGAGGCGCGTTCACGTGTAATAAACATAGGAAGTGTAAATTCCCCTCCATTCCCTACGGCTGTTATTTTGCCGTATTTCACTTCAGGTAACTGCCTTACTAATTTGTGTTTTCCGTACAAGTATTGCACTTCTTTCCTCCAAAGTGCAAGCTGTCTTCCAGCACAGCATGGAGTGTGTCCTGTAGCTGAGATGCAGCGGAACAATTAATAGCGCGCTACTCGTTAGCGGGACAGGACCAAACACAGCTCTGCACCAACAGGATAACAAAACGCGTATTGCTGACCCATAACCTGAGGTTATGACAGATGTAAGAAGGCTAAGCCTCAGCAATGAAATTGAATGAATTCCTTAATTGATAGTATTGCCAGTTTTTATATGAAAAATATAGAAAGTGGTATATTATTTTAATATAATGTGCTTTGAGGCTAGCAGCATATTTTATCTGAGAATTGTCCACTTGGTGGATCTTTTATATTATAAAGAGATGTATTTTAGCATGCGTTTTAAAATGCATGTGTTGTGGTTTCTCTGTAAAATGTAAGTATTTCATGCTTTAACAAATGGGTTTCATTACGCAGTGCGCATAACTTCTTTATGTGTACTGCTTCATAATGTGATTTATGATCTTAATGGCATCTATTTTCATACTCTTCCTTTCATAAAAATTAAATCAAGTGCTATCTGTTTATCTGCATCTGTTTTTTCTCGTAAGCAATAGTAATTGGAAGATGTCACGCAGCTCTGGTGAGGCTCAGCCTGTGCTGCTCTCGTGCATTGCTGTATTTGGATCTCAGCATTTTCACATCTCTGTATTCCTATGCTTCCCGAGGTCTGAGGAGACGGGAGCACTGGTCCTTCCTGTCACCTTTCTGCCTCATTTCTGCCTTTTCAGAAATGAGACCACGAGCTCTGTCTGCTCTTGCCCCGAGACTAACACCTGCGTGGGAGGAGGCCTTGAGCTCTTGGCTTGGCAGCGGTTGGAAATGCCTCACTGTGTCCCAAAACTGCAGCCAGTGAGGGGAACAGACAGCACCACTTCTCAAACATAATTAAGAAAGGGTGGAAGCTGCAAGTAGATATGGAATCACCTGAGGAGATATGTGGGAACACATGAAAGGAGACACAAAAGAAAAGGGGTGAGGAGACACAAGGGATACGCGAGAGGAGACACAGGCAGACACGCAAAAGTGGACACCGTAGGAGACCTCTGAAGAGATGCAGTTTGGAGAAAATGAAGGAGGAAGCAGAAAAGGGCACTGTGGAGGACACAGCTGGAGATACACTCTTGAAAGAAGCAGCTCCATGCCATGAGAACAAATGCTTCTGAGAGGACTGCAGTCATGGGTGACCTAGTCTGCAACAGGGAGACCCCGATGGACCGTGGCCATAGATAACCCATGCCAGAGCAGGGACACCTCTAAGGGGACTGCAGCCCATAGAGGAACCCACACCAGAAGAGAGGAGCAGCAGAAAGCAAGTAGCAGTGAGGGTGTATTGGATTTGCGTGGAAGGGTTTTAGTAGTGGTGGGGACCAAAGGGGTGGCTTCTGTGAGAAGCTGCTAGAAGTTTCTCCTATGTTTGATAGAGCCAACGCCAGCCAGCTCAAAGACAGACCTGCTGCTGGTCAAGGCTGAGCCCATCAGCAATGCTGGTAGTGCCTCTGTGATAATGTATTTTAAAAGGAAAAAAAAAATAATCAGCTATGATACAAACAACAGCAGCAGAGAGAGGAGTGAGAATATGTGAGAGAAACCACTCTGCAGACACCAAGATTGGTGAAGAAGGAGGGGGAGGAGGTGCTCCAGGTGCCAGAGCAGAGATTCCCCTGTGGCCCTGCAGCCTGGGCCTAAGGCCACAGTGAGGCAGGTTGTGACCCTGCAGCCCATGGAGGTTAATGGTGGAGCAGAGATCCACCTACATCCCATGAAGGACCTCACGTCCAAGCTCACGTCCGAGCAGGTGAAGCAGCTGAAGGAGGCTGTGACCCCATTGGAAGCCTGTGGTGGGTCAGGCTCCTGGAAGGACTTGTGACCCTGTGAGGGACCTACGCTGGAGCAGTCTGTTCCTGGAGGACTGCACCCCCTGGAAATGACCCATGCTGGAGCAGTTCGTGGAGGATTTTGTGGAAGAGTGTGAGGAATCCTCCCCCCGAGGAGGGAGGAGCAGTAGAGACTGTGATGAACTGACCGCAACCCCCATGCCACGACCCCTGCGGAGGAGGAGGAGGTAGAGAAAATCAAGAGTCAATCTGAGCCCGGGAAGAAGGGAGGCGTGGGGGAGAAGGTGTTTAAAGACTTAGTTTTCTTTTCTCATTATCTTACCCTGATCTGATTGGCAATAAATTAAATTAATTTCCCCAAGTCAAGTCTGTTTTGGCTGCGATGGTAATGGCTGAGTGATCTCTCCCCGTCCTTGCCACGAGCCTTTCATTATATTCACTCTCCCTTGTCCAGATGAGGAGGAGGAGGAGTGGTGGAGTGGCTTTGGTGAGCACCTGGTGTCCAGCCAGGGTCCACCTGCTACAGAGGAAAATAAATAAAAAGGACTGAACAGCAAAAAGATACCACTGCGCACAGACTCCAACCTCCTGTGCTGCCCATCACCTCACCGAAGGAATTGGATAATACACTCCAGCAAGAGATTTTTAACAGCTTGGGAGAACCATTTACAAAAAAACATAGTAAGCAAACATGTTAGGTAGCCAGAGAAAAATGCCACTTTTTAGTATTCAGACCTGGGGAAGAAAAAAAAGAAGGCAAAAATAAAAAGCGGAAAAAAAAAGCAAGCCAGCTTTTTTTTCTAAGAAAGGACTTCACCTGAACTAAAGAACTATTAAAGCTCAAGAACTTTGCCTACATCAGTTCCTGTATTGCAGAGTGGTGGCTTTTCAATTTAAAGTGCAACTAGAAAAGACAGAACGAGAAGTGGAATTTGTGGTTAGACTCTGACACAATTAATGAGTCCTCAGTATTACACATAATTTATAAACTGTATGTAGACAGGTTCCCAGCAAGAACTTTAATGAATCTTTAAAATAGAACAATTCAATGTAATAACACTTTACGACTTTTTCTTAGAAATAAAAATACAAACCAGAGACTGAATCTTTCTCTTTCATATACCTACAGTAAACAACACCTGCAGTATTTGTTTCACTTATTCTTTACTTTTTAGTCACTGCCCTATCTTTCTCCACACATACCTTTATCACTGTGAATGTAATAAGATTTTTTCCAGAGATTTTTGTAGCAACTAGATATGTTTCATTCTTTAGAACAAGAAAAAATAAAAAGCCATCTTCTGAGTTCTTTTCCAAGCAACAGTGAAGAGTCTTTTCTATAGTATCGTCTTTTATTGAATGTGCACTAAAAGTTCTTCTGCCTAACTGCAGGGTTTTAAGTTAAAAAGTATACTAATCAGAAAGCTGCAGATAGTCTTAAAGCTCTTTTACATTACTTAAAAATTTGAAAGCACGATTCTTATAAATATAAATATTATTTACTATTCAATGGGATTTAAGGTAGATTTTAGGGAGACTTTTTAATTTGCAGGAACACTTACTGGTTGCAATGCGGAGATCATGAAATCCAAATTTTCAGAACATTTAATCTCTCCTAAACTGGCTGTCTGGCTCCTTTCTTAGTCACTGGAAAAGAGAGGGCAGTTCCACCTCTTTATCCTTCATACAAAATAAGGGGTGGGTTTCTATTTCTTTAGTTTGAAAACAGTGGGAATCAGAACAATACAATTAGATTAGATGCCTTGAAATAGCTAAGATAAGAGGTAACGATGAACTAGATAGGAATGATTTAAAATAAAATCTATATGCCAGGTTTTTCTTTCCCATTCTGATTTGCATATGTTTATAACTGCACTGTAAAGTAGAGGCAAAAGTAACTTTTAAAAACTCTATTTTAAGAACGTTGAAGGATTTATATGAAAAATCTAAGAAGAATTCATTTTCTAAGTAATTATGGTCTATCAAAGTCTGTGTTAGTTTTATCAGTAACAAAGGGGCTGAATGTATTGTGGCATTCACATACCTTGTGAAATCAATGTATAATCCTTTCTAATCCAGAAAAAAGGTCTCATGCATGCACATACACCTGGAAAACTTATAGCTACATCTCTTCAACACCTGGTAGAACATACCTGTGCATTGGCATATGAGATTTTGTGTTGTCAGTTCCTCCCTTCAGGGGAAGCTGCCTTTTTATAAAATAAATTATACTCCATGATACAACAATATTAACATGCAACCCGTTTTCAATAATTATTTTCTCCACAATAATTCATATCTCTATATTAGTTTTCTGATTATATAAACCGCTACAGCAGAGACATCAGAGAGAGCATGTTTTTTGTCTGACCCAAGTGCTTGTGAATTCTTTCAAAGTCAGTGGAAAGGTTCTCACTGCAGATTAATATATTTTTTGATATGCTGCTTAGCAGCTCTTCCTTCCAGTATATCATGTGGTTCTTCCCTGCTAAGATTTTAGGATGGTGTGTTAAGTAGAGTGATCCTATTTACAGCGCTATCACTTCAGCTCAGAATAATGCAGGGGCTGTGACTATACTAGAAATACAGTCCTGAACAGCTGGCTTGCTTCCTTGTCTCCCTGATGATTTTCCGTCATAGTGGTTCTTTGAATCATGGCCTTTAATAGCTTATAGTTTCAAAATTATGTATGTCTAATACCAGGAAAGAGACCTTGCAGCCTTTAGTGGATCACAAAGCTTTCTGAAGGCCTGACACTCATTTTTTTTCCTTGCTAGAATAGATCATTGGTGGCTGCACAGAACAGTAAGTGCTATGTTACCCTCAAACCAGAGTGAGAGCAGACACAAAGACCTTTCTAAGATTCTCATCACCTACTTTATATTAGCCATCAAATCATGCTCCAGCCTCTACCATTGGAAGCCATTAAATAGCTAGTGGGATTTTCCATAACAGTAGGAGCATTAACCCCAGTGTCCTGGACAAGTTCCAACTCAAGTAATTACACTGTGCCAGTAAATCCCCCTGCATTTTATTTGGACATTACAGTTCTTTTTTCTTCTAGTAAAACATTGTGTGAGGTTTGCTATGCATTGTTAAGCAGGCTCTGAGTTTCACCCAAAGTGGCTGCATTTCAAGGATGTGTGAAGTGATCTCGGCAAGACGCAGTAGGGGCTTTCCTATATCAATTTGGAAAGCATGCTGGCACCCTTTGGATAATAAGCATTATTTGATTAAACTTTCTATGATTTCATTATTATATTCACGCAAAGGTGTGCTAAAGAAACACATGAATCTTAAGCAACTGAAAGTACAGTGCACTAAACTGCTCTTCAGAAGTTCTTTCACTGATTTGAATAGCATTGGGCTGACCATTTTCTTCCCCTGCATAACTTCTCAGGAGCTGAACAATATCCCTGTTTCCTAGCATAAAAAAGATACAACTTTCATAATTTTACTGATAGAAAACAAGAGTGTTTATATCCTTGAGCAGCTAGTAGCTTAAAGAGAAGCTCACACCCTTCTCATTGCAGAAACTGGCATTCAGCTTTCTGCTTATTTTGGACTAGAGTAAGGGCTTGGTCTCTCCTCTCACTACATATCTTAAGACAAGTTATTTGAGCTCTGGGTATCAGTTACTCAATTCTGAGTTGAAATTTTCCCCCCAAAAAAGCCTTAACGGGGGAAAAAGTTTGAGGTCTACATATTCTGGTTTGTTTTTTTTATTATTATTTTTTTCCATAACCACTTTTATTCTCAATACTGGAATTAATTACCTGGGCTAAATATTCTGGGGTGCTTTATAACTGTTCTGTAGTCTTAATAAAACTATTCTGAACTTGTTCCAAGCTTGTGCAGATGCAACAAATGAACTACTCAAAATTTGTGACTAATTAATTATTGTTTGCACAGTGCTTTGAATATACAAAAGACTTTGTAAGCGCTAGACATTATTATAGGACACGGTTCACTGCAGAGATAAGAAGGACTTTACTGTGTGACCTGCGGTCACATCTTCTGTAGCAGCTTTATATTACTGAGCCAGAACATGAAAGGTTGTATGATTTACAAAATTACTTCCTGAATGCATTTCACAATATCAAAGGTCTTCAAATCATGGCATTTTATTCACTTAGAAAAGAGTAAGTCTAGACTTCCAGTTTTATAAAAACTCATCTATCAATTTTATTATCTAAGAGCACTTTGATGGAAATCTTTTTAAATAAGGTGTAGATACTTTCAGAAGTTTCCAGCGAAAAAAACAAGCTTTTTTGTTTGCTTGTTTTCAGGCAGAAGTGACTATAAGATGGAATTTCAGAATTCTGTGAAAAACACCAATTTCAGTGAAATTCTGACAAAGGACTTCTCGTTTGCAAACTGTTTGGCTAGCTGGGCTAGGAAACCAGCTCTAAACCTTCCTCTCTTTTCGGCAGCTCTGAGGTTCTTGCCTGGCTTAAAGTCCCCAAACTCAGACCTCGGTTTCCAGACTTATGACTCTGGCTGTTTCGTGAGCTAAGACTTGGGGATTCCTGCTCACTGGATGCCTACACAGGACACTGATGGGACCTATACGCCAGCTACATGGTGAATTCCAGGACCATTTCACTTAAAGCAGGATTAATTTTTATGCAGGTTGAACCTCTTGATTATTCTGGCATGGGGGCAGGGAGGTGGGCAGGGGAGGAGTAGTCTTAGCAGCGGAATAGTTCTGGGAGCATTCTGGTGTCTTCCAAATGAGATATGATTTTGCATTTTTTTAATGCAAAATAGGTTTTGGCATACTTCAAAACCTCTTGTTTTCTCCATGTTTGAATTAGATTTGTGAGTTCATTCTGGGATATCTCACTGAGCTACAGTATTAAGCTCCAAGTAACCCCCACGTTCATTTTTAATTTTATTTTAATTAACGCTAATCTTTAACCATGAGTCATTAGGAAACATGTTTTCAGAGAAACATGCCAGGGTTTTAAGCAGTTGTTAGCTGGTGCACAGCTTCCCTTTTGCCCTTTTTATACTGAAGCCAGTGTAAGGGATGCATATGCCACTTCCATTTAAAAGTGTAAAGTAATAGTTGTTCCTGACCACGCTTGTATGATACTCCTGGAGGCATTCTCTCTGCATCAACATCCTGGAGGCAGAATGCCTGCAGCAAATATCACATGGTTAGTGCCTTCTTTAATCTGCTTCATATGACAGTGCAGTCTACCCCACTCCTTTAACCATATGCCCAAGAAATGTGATGCTGGAAAATGGATTTTCTGTGTTATTATTACAGACTCTATTATTATCAAACAGAGCCGATAAAATAAAATACAAAGCATGATTAAATAATTTAGTGTCACGGTGCAGTGCATTCCTGTAAAATGATAAATAATTGCAGGCGCTTTTCATTTCTTCTTTATTTTCATTCTGCAGTCTCTTACTTCACCTACACTGTGCAAGAAGACCACATCAGACAACTACACCATCTGTGTACATACAAGCAATTAAACTTCAAAATATGAACATACAGGATTGTTTGTGATGAGCTGCGGAGGTTTCCTAAAATTCAGGTTTGTCAAAAGTCAATAATTTTCTTATACTAATGTGAGTTTTAAATCTGCAAATATGACATTTAAAACAATATAAAAAGAACAACAATTTATGAACTGCAAAAAGGAAGTAATAATGTATAATGGGTAAATAATTTGAGGAACTGTTAATCAATCAAGGAAAAATATGCCAAGCATAAACATGGCTGCAGCTTTTTTATTGCTTCTACACAACATAAAACAAGTGTTCCCCATAATTAAATATATTTTTGATGCAATCTCCTCTTTTAAAAAGGTATTCCACCATGAAGGTGGAGTTAAAGACTTTCCACCAAGTGAAAAGCAATGGAAAGGTCCATTCAGCTTCTGACTAACATTTTCAGAGTCAAGAAAAAAAAGACTTTTACCATTTTGTTGCTGAGTATGTTTATGCTGTCTATTTTATTTCACTTTGAAGAACTCCTTGCATACACATAAACTACATAATTTACTTAGGTTTTGTACGTGTAGCCTAGACCAAAGAAATCAAAACAGGACAGGAGAGTCTGCAACATGGATCTGGATCCAAAAGCCACTTTATGAGGATAGAGAAGTGTAGTTCATGAATTTCAATAAGCTTATGCCAAATTACATCAGCTGCAATTCTGAAAACCTAGGACTTTTCACAGTGAAGTTTGAAGGAGATCCAAGTAAGCAAAAAAGTGCAGAGTACAATATAAATAGTTTTTAAAAAATAATTCTAGGATTAACTATCACTTCTTTGAAAGAACATAAAAGCATTCAAATATAACTGAACTAGTTTGTGTACATTTTATATTGTGTTTATTAACGTTGATATGCTCAAAGTGACTCTGTATTTTGAATGTCTTATACTTTGATCCTAGCATCAGTTTTGATAGTGCAATTGAATTATATTTTCTTTCTTTTTCTTCCTTCCTTCCTTTATTTTCCTTTTTTATCCGGGCTGTTTTAAAATGTGTATAATACAGTCAAAAGGAGGAATAAAATATGAGCAATGCCTGTTAAAATCTTAAAAACCAAAATGAAAACACACCTCCCACCTTTCTCATGACCTGCACTAGTGCTGCCAAGAAGCCTACGTGTTTGTATGTCATTATTTATGAAAAGCCCATTTGAATAACTTGGTGATACTACTGTCCAGATCAAATGAGGTATGACCAAATCAATGTGAGTAGTACACAGGTAACAGGTATGCGGATTTTGATGGAGAATTAGACATATATTTAAAAATCAGCTCTTTTAACAACTTGTTGTTATTATCTTAAAAATGTGCAGAACTTCTAAATGTGGAGGAAAGAGAAGGGTACAAAGATTCTTCTGAACTGTTGGTTTTATTACAGTGGTACTGTAGTGTCTTGAGCGTAGTGTTTTCTGACGGGAAGTTAAGCAATATGGAGTGAACTATTAGAAAACTGTAAGTATATGCCTACTAAAATAAATACATTTTTCTGACAAATAGGGAATCCCAAAAATATTGTAGACAACATTTTCAAAAGCATTCAGTGATTTTTGTTATTGCCATTTTGGATATCCAATATTATGTCCAATTTTCCCTTGAGACTTTGATTTTTTATTAAAGGAACTCAAACTATACGTAGATTGAAATAAATTCCATCAGAAGTGATAATCCCTTTACAAACTTAAATTTCATAATTAAAACAATCTGGAAGCATACTTGTCTCTCTGGAGTTAAACATTCCACTGAAAGTCTGATACAAGAAATAAATATTTTTTAATAGCTAAATAATAATGCTTAGTTAAACAATACACAACATTTAGCAGCATCCTTGAGTTATTTCGTGTAGATTTGGATGAATAAAACCAAAAGTTGTTATTGTTGAGGTTATTATTTAAAATCATCTATGAAAAATTACTTCTGGAAATTTTGTTAGCAATGCTAAGTTTTTCTCTGGTGTAGGCTAATATAATGACAGTAAAATCCTACACTGGACTTTATTTTGTTATATGGACTAGCTGTTTGTGGTTCCCTTGCTTCTGTAATGTTCTTTTCAGTTAATTTTATGGTATTTAATGCTTCAAATTGGAATCCCCTGATGAAATCTGGAATGTGGTAGAATATGAAGATTTATGGTAGTTTAACTCACTGAGGGCAGTCTTATGTAGACATATTTTTTTTCGAAGTAGTTGCAATTCCAGCTTAAGTAATGATGAACTCTCAAACTGCCCAGTATTCATATTTAGGCTGCAATATTAGAAACTTTGATTAACCAATGTATCTGCTTGGACTGGAAAAAAACAAAATAACTCAAACCTGCTTTGCTTCTCAGGGAAACTGAATAATGCCATGGTTGGCACAATTAGCGAAAGACAAGCTAGAACTTTATGATTATTATTTCTTGGTAAAATTCCCTCAAACTATAACAAACAGCTAAAAGGCTTTTCTTTGCTCTGGTTGCCATTATTGATACCGTCTCAGCCCCACAGCCACATGGCTCTGTCACACAACAGACTAATGAGGAGGCTAAGGCTCTTCAGAAATCCATACCTCATGTACTAAACCGAAGGCCAGACACTGTAATTGATACTGCTATATGTCTTACCCTACATCGATCCCTTCTAATTGTTTTCCAGTGTTGTCTTAGAAAAGTGGATATGATTACCTCACTATTTGCAGTGTTACAAAACACAGAAAATAGACCTGGAAAGGAACTTGAGGTATCATATAATCAAATTCTCTGCCCTAGGACATAATCAGTTGTAGCCTAGGTATTTCAAACACATTTGCTTTACCTATTAAAAAAAAATAAAAATCAATTATATGGATTCTAAAAGCTCCCTGGACAATGTATTACAAAGCTTAATTACCCTAACCAGTAGATAGATCCTTACCTTTTTTAAAATCTACCTTAAATATCCCTCCTTGCAAATTAAGCCCATTAATTCTGGGCCAATGGAATAAAGAACAGTTAATTGTCTTCCTCTTTCAAATTGCTTTTTATTTAAGGGAAGGCTGTTACCTTGTCTCATGGTCTTTAAATTTTCCTCAACACAGAAGTAATATAAAAAGAGGGAGCTATGGGGCATATTTAGAAGTAAATTGTTGAGCAAGTGGTGAAGATATTTTGGAGTGAGAAGTAAATTTTCTATGCATTCACAATGCTTGACTGAAGAGTTTCTTGGTATAAAGGATCAGGAGATCAAAAATCATGGATACATATAGATACATACAGATGTCAAGGCAGATTGAGTTATGTTTTACTAAAATACTCAATCTATTATAGGGAATCTATCCTCTCTATAGAGGTCTTCTATCACATTAAACTAATTTGAGATGATGAAAGGATATACTGGGTTGTTTTGTTATAGTTGCATTATTAGTAGTATTTCTTATAAAGGAGTTAAGTTTGTGAACACTAATATAGTGAGACAAGTAGAAGGGAATGGTCTCGTTCTACTTCTCAGATAAGAATAATTCTTAAAACACCTCTAGTAGTAAGCTTGAGTTTTCCAGTACAATGAAATGAAAATATTCTGGAACAATTATCTGAATAAAAATTGTAAAAAAGAATGGGATTCCAGTAAAGCCAGTAGTATGCATGATTTCATACACTAAAATGTATGAGCAACAACATTCTGTTTCTAAAACTATTTACCTGAGTAAAAATAATTCTCAGTTTATAAGGAATATCTTTAAATGTTTAGAATATTAAAAAAATAAAAATAAAAAAGAAAATCTTTAGCTATTAGCTGGGTCTTTAGAAAACAATTCTTCCCAATTGTCATTTTATCTCAGCTTTCAAATCATGTGTATATGGGATATATTGTTTACTTCCTTTTTCTACATATCCCTGAACGGAGGAAAAAAGATTCAAGCAAAAGCTTTCAAAGTTTGCTAAAATCATATCAGAAAAGCTGTGACAGTAACCCAGATCCAAACAATAAAGGAAAATTCAACATTTCAAGTAAATGAATAAAAATAACCAACTAAACAAACCTAAACTAAGGTGGAAGAGTCATAATAAAACTCCTTTTTTTTTCTTCATTGTAATGAAAAATAAAGAACACCATGTAGCTAGAATTAACATTGATAACACAGACAAAGTTGTGTTTTAATAGTCTGACAGC